>RCUC01148151.1:0-20613 GCA_003697995.1 Taxidea taxus jeffersonii
AAAAAAAAAAACCATTCTTTCAGTTAAAGAGGACTTCAAAAGACAAAAAGTAACATTTATATAATGACTTTCTGGAAGTTTTGTTTCAACTTTTACTGTAGTTAAAAATCAACCCTCTCCTTCCATTATCTGATAATGATTCCAGAACAAGGCTAATTCATTGGTCAGGAGGAAGGCCGCATGTGAGGCTGAGCTGGAAGACTGGGCTCTGGGACTTGGAGGGTGGAGGCAAATTCCTGCCAACTCGAGAGAGGAGGTGGCTTCAGGGGCTCCAGGTGATTGAGGCCTTGGGGGCTCTGCTTGCCCTTTGGAAGCCTTAGCCATGGAGGGACTCCTGCAAGGTGGAGAGCTGGGGGAGGAGCCTTAAGTGAAGAATGGGGCAAAGCCCCTTTTACCCCAAGTTTCCAAGCCCTAAAATATGTGAGACCATTGGCCCAATCCCAGGGGTGGTATAGTCTCTGGGCTCACACCTTTTCCAGAAACTCCCCAAACCACTCCGGACAAAAAGATGCCACCATTTCTCTGTTGGAGGTTTTATTTATGCCCTATTCTCTTCTTGAAAGGCACTGAGGTACACTTAATGGCCCATGCCTTATACATGCATAATAACCTTAAGACCAGAGTAGGTAATTCTTATTGACAGCTGAAAGAAGTGAGGGAGGCCGACGATAATGGAGAGGTACTCTGGGTGAGTTTAAGGCATAAGAAAAAACAAAAACAGGAACAAAAAAGCACCAACTCAACAAAAGGAACACATTTCCATAGGGTTAAACGCCCAGAGAAGCATAGGGTATTTGAAAGCTGACTTATGATAACATAATGGTTTTATTTTAATAGATACTTGAGGAATAGAGATAATCTTCATATGATCATTTTTCATATTTTACAAAAGCCCTTGGCATAGAATATTCTAAACCCTACCTCTGTGACAGCATTTCTATCTGAGCAAGAAAATGTCAGCACAGTTGTCCTTTGAATAGTTGATTAACACATATTCTGTATGCTATATATAATATGTACTATGTTCTTTTTTTATACTATATTTTTTCAATTAAATAAGCTAGAGAAAAGAAAGTTACTAAGAAAATCATAAGGAAAATCCATTTATGCTACTCTACTGTGTTTATTAAAAAACATTCATGTATAAGCAGGCCTGTGCAGTTCAAGCCCGTCTTGTCAAGGGTCTGCTATATATAATTTTAGATGAAGCTGGACCAAGAGATGTGTTTGTATTTGTTTCCAGCTCTCTGTACATTCCGCATGCCCTTGCCTGTTCTCTACCCCATTTCCTCAAGTGATGGATATAGCACAGTGGAGAGCAGAGTTCCTACAACTTCTTCTGACGGTTGTTCCCCAAAGGCTAAACCTTGGGTCATAGGGCAAAGAAATTCCCAGCGCCCAGGGACCCTGTTGTGTTCCCTCCCCATAGTTCTCCATCTCCTAGCAATTAGATGGGTCATGTGACTTGCTCTGACCAATGGGATATGAAACATGGCTGCAACAGTACAATTGTGTGTATAGGTGCATTTTTTTTGATACAAAAATGCACTATGCTGCATGTATTTGTTCTGCAATTTGATTAAAAGAATCTCAACAGTATACCTTTGAACTTTTCTATATTGTAACAAAAAAATCTTATTCTTTTAAACTGCTATATCACAATGAGAGTATACCATAATTTCAACCACTCCCTTCTTGGTGGACATGAGGTGATTTCCATTATTTTGTTATTTTGCTTTATAAAAATACTTATATGTCTTCTCAAGGATTCCTAGCAGTGGAATTGCTTGACAGAAAGGTATGTACTTTCACAATTTTAAAACAATGATTAAAGAATCTTCTATTAAATTTCATTTACTACTGTTTTACATAGGATTTTTACAATTAAATTCATCAATGAGAATGTTCTAATTCTTCTGATGTTATCCAGATCCTCTCTTTCCTCTCTCCCTTCAATCCTGAAGAAGTAGGAGTATTGCTCTAATTGAATCAGATTCCAGGACGTTGATGGCACCAAGTTTATGGGTGTGAAGTTATCCACCAGGTGTGTTTCTCTCTCTGGCACTTTGCTGTTTCTCCAAGGGGAAAAGAGGGAGGCCAAACCAGGGTTTACCTCTTCTAGTGGGCAGGCCCTCTTTTCTTTCTTCCTTCCACATAAGCAGTGCTACATATTTGCCCACCAAGCATGGTAAGGAGTTGGTAGATAGACATGAGCTTAGAAGGAGTGAGGCCCTAGCTCTGTGCCCAAGTCCTGCACCCACATGGGGTTGCTGGGCCAACCTGCCCTTGGGTTAAAGAGTAAAACAGGGTAACACCTATTGCTTATTGCCATTGGCCTGTGTCTATAATTCTCTCCTTGGAAACCGTAGGAAGAGGAATACCCAGCCAAGGCAAGATTTAGACCCATTCCTGAATATCATTTCCGTATGATCAAACTCTCATCCAGGAATATTGTCTTTGCCAGCTTTTAGTGTAAGCTATCTACTTTGAAGAGTGATTTTAAATTTCCCAAGTGTTTGGAACTTTTTCATTTAGATGAAATATCATTTAATTCTTCTTTATTTATTTATTAGGATATAGTATTAGACTAAAAGGCATCTAGTTCTTTTAAAAACAATGGCACACTGCAAACTTAACAAGAAGTGTGGGAGGGAGGGGTAATTAGAAAACAGACCTTCTTTATGCCATTTAATGTTGAGATGTGTGCTGTTAAATACCCATTCAAATCCAGTAAAGTTTTCACTGTGGCCTTAATATCCACTGTACAACTGGGATGACGGAAAATTTCTTTTGGAGGAAATTAGGGCCAAAAAATGATCAACACAGCATCTAATTAAGGGGGCGGTACTAAGATTGCTTGGGTTCAAATTCTGGGTTTATAGTTCGCTAGCTGAGTGACCTTGGAGGAGCTGCTTAATCTTATATCTTAGTTTACTTATCTGTAAAGTGGGAATAATCATGGTGTTTTCCTCTTGGAGCTTTTGTAAGGATTTGAAGAAGCGATATATTTAAAATGCTTAGAACACTGTCTGGCATTCAGTAAGTTGTGGCTATTGTTTTGAATGTTGGCGAACCCCAAACATGGTAATTATCAAGAGTAGAACAGTTATGCCTAACAGCTCTGGTCCTCACAAAAGATGTTACATTGAGAGCCACAGGTTGGTAGTCACTCCCCAAAAAGTGAGCCATGAACTGCAGAACATCGTAATCTATGAAAAGGTCCATTTCAAATTTGCCTTCCCCTGCTCCTACCCACTCGCCTCTCTCAAGGCAGCCCCTGACAGCCCAAACACCCTGGACCAGCAGAGCCTGGAAGGCTCAGCGGTGACTTCAATCTGACTTAGCTGCTCCACTCCCCGCTCCCCTTCCCCAGCCTTCGCCTTCCAAGGGAGTGCTTTTGCATTAAGTCCCATCTCAGACTCTTTCTCACTATATAAATGATACCCTTGAATCAATATTCTACTGTTCCTCTGGTTCCCGTTCTTGGACTGGGGTTAGGAAAACTGCTTTTTCTCCTTTGGTTTCATTGACCTCCACCCACCCCCAAAAGATTCTAATTATGATCATAAGCACATTTGGTGCCAGTAATAGACTTGTTTAAAGAAAAAGAAAAACCATTCAACCTGAAAAAACAGCACAAGGGTCAAATAACAATGGAAGGGCTGTCACAAGGCAGTACACCATCGCCAAGAGTGCCAACTGACAGCTGATGCTCTGATTCTGGACACGGGGAGAAAAATTTCTGTGGCTGGAGTGTCCATGGAAGGTTTTGCAAAGAGAGAAGAGCTTGAGCTGACCCTGAAGAGACCTGGGGCTCTGTGGCTCCCAAGCTGATGTAATCCAGGTGAAAGGGGTGGTCTGAGTAAAAGCATGTGGTCAGAGGCAGGGACGAGGCCAGTATCTCTGCTGGAGTATTTATGTTGTGGGCAGTGGCAAAGAGTCTGAAGCTAAGGATGGGAGTGACACGATAAGTGCCAATTATTAAGGTTGAGAGTAGGATACAAATAATCTGTGGAATGTAAATTCAAAGCAAAGGTGGTAAACTTCAGAACAGCGGTATATCACAACTGTGCTAAAGGTACTCTTATTCCAGACCATGCAACACCCAAAAATAAGGTTAACCATCCTTTGGCTAGCCGAACTGAAGTCAGAATCAACTATGCAGTACTTCAAAAGACCTAAACTTCTGCTTATTTGTGTATCTATACTTTAAGTAATTAATGTTTAACAATTTCATATGAACTTATGCATGCAGGCACATACATATGATTGACAAAAGTATAGAGTCATCTGCAGTCACATGCATGTAAATGGCAAGTGTCACAGGGAATGCATGGAGTGAAGGTGAGGGCAGGAGTGCCTGCGTGACTATATATGGCAGTGGGTTTGGCTGTGTGAATGCTATGCCCTCTGTCTAACCCATGAGACCCAACAATATTAGTCTGGTGGGGTGTGGACAGCAGGGATTACTGTGGCATTGGCAAATGTGGGCGTGGCTGCTGCACTACTTCCCTTCTGAACACAATCTTTTAGTACTGTTGAATTTTTGTTTGTTCTCTGGTGGTGTGGTTACAGGTGTCATCTGTAAGGCCATAGGTATATAATCCAATAATTTTATGGAATGATTTGTGATCTGAGATCAAGCCTGTTGTGCCTTTAGAAGTTATAAAGCCCTTAAAAGAATGTAGGAACAATGGGGCGCCTGGGTGGCTTAGTGGGTTAAAGCCTCTGCCTTCAGCTCAGGTCATGATCCTGAGCCCTGCATGGGGCTCTCTGCTCAGCAGGGAGCCTGCTTCCCCCTTTCCTTCTCTGCCTGCCTTTCTGCCTACTTGTGATCCCTGTCAAATAAATAAATAAAATCCTTGGGGGGAAAAAAAAAGAATGTAGGAAAAAGAACCTCCTATGGATGAAGTAGACTTTTGGTGGTGGGGGGGCAGGGGGTGGAGGTAGAATCGCTCAGTTTTACCGCTAACTACGTTTTATTAGATCTTTGACTCAAAAACTTGCAAATGATCTGGTCACTTTCTGAGTTTTGAAATCTAAAACACAGTTTAATATTCCAACATAATAAAACAATACTTGCCTGTGGGATCTTTTATTAAGGATTTAAAGATGCTTTTCATTAAGCACAAATTTACTTCCCAGTGACTGAAAAATCATAAAGCCTGTATTTTGAGCTCCTTGCTTACTTGATACGGTAAAAATAAGGGTTAAAAGTAAAGCCAAATGGAGAAAATAATGCTATAGGAATACTCCTAATAAATAAGGGCATTTTTGGTAACTGCAGCCCCTCCCCGCAAACTGCAGGCCGCTGAGCCATCATCCATAACTAACTGCCCTGCCTCTTGAAGGTTCTTTCCCTCAACCTTAAAATGAAGAGCATCTTTTCACAGCGTTCAGGTGAAAATTAAACAAGATAACGTAGACATAAGTGCTCTGCACGCTGAAGAGTAGGTACAGAAGTTAATTGCAATGTTTCCTGCGGTGCACGGGCCTCGCTCCCGCCTTGGGCGCCTTCCTCCACGATTTGCTCGCGCTCTCGCCCCTGACCCGGGCTCTGCTGCGTGTTTATCTGCTTTATCTGCTTGTTAACTTAATAAATATTCACCGCCGTTGTTAATTTTCCCGGCAACAGTAGGCGGAGGGGACAATGCCATCCGCTCTGTCTCCTAGCGTGGGGCTTTTGCTTTGGGTCCCAAAGTGCCTTGGAGATCCCGGACACCCACTTTGCCACCTCGCCCCTGAACTTGTTTCAGAGCCCCTCCCCTTTGGCCCGCAGGCTCCGCTGGCCCCGCCTCCGCCTGGCGCGCGCTCTGTGGGCGGGGTTGGCTCAAGGAGCCGCTCCGTGATTGGCCGCGTCCGAGCAACCGGGGCGACGCTGTGGTCAACAAGCCGCGCGGTTAGCTCTGGGGTCACAGAGAAATCGAACGTCCGAAATTCTTCGCGCCAAGCGGCGACCCTTCGCCTGCTGAAGTCGCTGCTTTATCAACCAGCGGGATGAGCGCCTCACTGGCTCTTCGGGGTCATAGGGCCCCCAGAGGATGAGAGGGCGGCTGCTAAACAGGAACCTCCTTGTCTTTCATCGGACAGATTGCCTAGTAAGTGGGATGCGATCCCTTCCACGACAGAACCTTCGAGGTGCTGAGGTTTCCAGGAAGCTGTGGAGGGAAAGCTTAACGCAGTTTCCTACTTGGACGCCCTCCACAAAAGTTATTAAGCCACTTTCCCAGGTTCACTGAACTTCTTTGGCCCTAGGGTCAGGCTGAGACACAGGTACAGACAGGAACCCCCCCTGTTGGAAAACTCTTCCCACCCTACCCCACTTTCAGCGAAGCTCAGCCACTCTGGTAGAGAACCAGCTTTCTTGGTTTCCCACTTACCATACGGCCAACAGCAGTAAGAAGGTGAAGTGCTCATGGGTTTGGAGTTAATACAAGAACCAGGAGAAAGTCAATTTTAAGAAATAATGATAAAATGAATAGTCCAAAACAGGGATTTGCGTGGATTACAGCTTTCTGCAACTTTCTGGTCTGGAATATTCTTTGGCTCTTTTCCATTCTTCTACATTTACGTGGTTTTCCACAATGACGTCACTGAGAGAAGTCCCGTTTTCTTTTCTTTTTATGTGGGCATGCAGCTTTCTTAGTTTTGGTTTCCAGTTGGTAGGGTGCTCTTATCTTCTAGGGAGTTCTTGGTTTCCTTCTCAGAAATGGCCTTACTAGAGCAGCCTCGTTATTCTTAGATTTTCTTTTCTTGACCCCATTTTCTTAACTGTGGGCCTGTCCATGTCTCCTTTACTCTGCCCACATTATTTGAGCAGATGATCACAGGCTAGCGTTGTTCCTCAGGGCAGGAGAATGGAGGGAGGAGTTGATTAAGGGCTTTTGGTAGAGAGTTGCTCTAGGATACCCATGGGGCTTCATCCCAGCTTCCTTTCTCCCTGAGACAACTGTAATTCAAAACTCACACAGGGGCGCCTGGGTGGCTCAGTGGGTTAAGCCTCTGCCTTCAGCTCAGGTCATGATCTCAGGGTCCTGGAATCGAGCCCCGCATTGGCTCTCTGCTCAGCGGAGAGTCTGCTCCCCCTGCCCCCTCTGCCTGCCTCTCTGCCTACTTGTGATCTCTCTCTCTGTCAAATAAATAAATAAATTCTTTAAAGAAAAAAAAAACTCACATAAATCACAAGATATACCCACCTAATCTAGACTTCATTTCAGCAAGGACTAACAAGGATATAGGCAGTTTTGGGTGTTGATAATAAAACAGAAGTATACCCAAAGTTTAAGCTGAATTAACGGACTTGAATTTGTCAGTTGTGCCTCAATCTCTGACCCTATAGGACCTACTCTATTAATGAGAACTTCCTCTAGGTGTTCCCCTCAGGACAACCTTGGGGCATCTCTTGGCTGCCCCCTATGGCAGACTTTAGCAGCACAGGATGACTGTGCTTGTCCCCCTCTGGTTCCTTTAGTTGGGGCCTTTGACTTGTGCCCACTTAACCTTTCTGTTTTTTACTCAAGCTCTTCCTGCCTGTTCCTGCCTTCAGCTCAGCCTTTCACTCCCCTGGCTCCTCCATGTTTATACTTCTTCATTCTCTTTTAGAAATCCTTTCGTATTTCCCCAAACTTAGATCTTTGCATAGCTTTTAAAACTTAGGGCAAGGTTCAACTGGATTTGTTGTTTCTTGCTTCTGGATTCCTCTGTTCCCCAATTTGTAATAACTCCAGATGAAGAAATCCCGAAAAACCACAGTAATAATAACAACAACATAGTAATATCTGGAAAAGAGTGTGTCTCTATTAAAGAGACAGCTATTTCCTGGTAATAGACTTGTTTGAACTAAAAAATCGTTACCTTGTTTGAAAATCAGTATTCTCAGTAATTCTGAGTGATTAGTTTAATTCAGCTCAACACCCTTACAAAGTGCCTGCTGTTTTTAAGGCACTGTGCTGTGCTGAGGATATTCATATAGTTTGTCCCTGTAGTCACTGAACCTTCTTTTAGTCTAGAGAGGATGAATCTGAAGTGCCTGAAGTCATATTGGTGAAATGTCAAAGCAAAAGTGGGAGCTTTGCTGGGAAGATGTTGCAGAAGGTTGGTGAGGGGGTCTGCAGAGGCTTAATGGAGGAGGTAGAGCTTGCAGTTCCTTGAAGGTTAAGATTTCCCATTGGAGAACCACCCGAGACCAGGTTGGAGCTTGGAAAGGGCGTGGGCAGTGTATGGAGGGGTTGCTTTGTCATGTCATTTGGCTTCATTGCTCTGACAGTATCTATTATCCAGTGTGAGTAGAACAATCCCTTCTATTGGGAGATGCCCTTTCTTTCCTTCCCTGTCTCCTTGGATTATTTCCATTGTCCAGTTGCTTTCATTTCTGATAATATGGGTCTTCTCAGGCTAAAAATCCTAAGAGTCAAGATGTGAATCAGAATGACTCATAGAGGTTCTCAAATTCAGTAGAGCCAGCCAGACCCTTACAAAAATATTTATTAAAAAAATAAGCCATGTGAGTGCAGGAGGCACTGGGGCATGCCCCTTAGCTGGAGGATTCAGTTGCCTTCTGTTTGGAATCAAGAACATGTCCCTTTGGCCTTAAAGTGTATGACTCTCCTGAAACCTTTTAGTTTCCAAAATCCAGTTTTGTTGCCTTATAAAGACATTTTACAAAGCTGTGCTGCCATTTTAACCTATGATATGTAGCTCCCTCTAGTAAGAAGAACATAAGAGATGGGTGAGTATGTGTCAGGGAGAAGAAAGATGAACTGGAAATGATGACATAATAAAAAATCTTTATTCTGAGCTTCCTTTTCTTTTTTTTTTTAATTTTTAAAACTTTTTTTTAAAAAGTATTTTATTTATTTATTTGTCAGAGAGGGGGGAGAGAGAGAGAGCACACAAGCAGGCACAGAAGCAGGCAGAGGCGGAGAGAGAAGCAGGCCCCCTGCTGAGCAAGGAGCCCCTGCCGGACTCAATCCCAGGACCCTGGGATCATGACCTGAGCCGAAGGCAGCGGCTTAACCCACTGAGCCACCCAGGCGTCCCCTGAGCTTCCTTTTCTTGCTTCTATGGGAACCATTAGCCAAATTTAAAAGTCCTTCAGCTGGTAGTCTTTGTTGGCCAGATCTCAAAAAAAGTTGAAGTCTGTTCTTGTTTTCTTGTTCTGTGAGTCTAATGTAGAAGGAGAAGCCCAGACTTAATAGCTTGTATGACTGGGATCTTAGGGGTTTTTAAAAAGGTACTTGAGGTAAAAGTGGTACAATTACTAAAGGTTAATGACTTTTAAGATTTTATTTATTTATTTCAGAGAGTGAGAGAGAGCATGAGAGGGGAGAAGCAGACTCCCCATGGAGCTGGGAGCCCGATACGGGACTCGATCCTGGGACTCTGGGATCATGACCCGAGCTGAAGGCAGTTGCTTAACCAACTGAGCCACCCAGGCGCCCCGGTTAATGACTTTTAAATCATTTATTTGGACATAGCTCTTTCAAGTCTATCAAGTGCTTATCCATGCATAAATCATTCAGTGCTTATTTTTTTTTTTTAATATTTTATTTATTTATTTGACAGACAGAGATCACAAGTAGGCAGAGAGGCAGGCAGAGAGAGGAGGAAGCAGACTCAATGCTGAGCAGAGAGCCCGATGTGGGGCTCGATCCCAGGACCTGAGATCATGACCTGAGCCGAAGGCAGAGGCTTTAACCCACTGAGCCACCCAGGCGCCCCTCATTCAGTGCTTATTAATACTTCTAATATCATTTCATGAAAACTCCCTAGCTTATGTCCTGCTGATTTCTCTATTTGACTGATTTTCATATCGTAACAGAGACTTGCAGGGAATGTGGTTGGAGTTTTAGAAATGGGAAAAGGGAGTATTTCTGTTGTTGAAAAGTTTTACAGTCCAGGAAACAAACATATGTGTTTCACACTCTGGGTACAGAGGTAAGCTCTGTACCCTCCCTGTAAGCTCCTTCTCTCCCTGCTTGAAGTTGTGGTGAGTGGGTTAAGATTGTATTAGAGTCTGGGCCACTCCTTCCCTTCTGTGTACATGAGCTATATTTAGGCAGGTCTAGATAAGTTTAATATGTAGCGTATTGCCTTGAGTCCATTTGGTCCCAGAACAGCTGGTTACATGACTCAGAATGTTTAAGTCCAACTTTAAAATAAAACATTTGGAAAGTAGGGGCGCCTGGGTGGCTCAGAGGGTTAAAGCCTCTGCCTTTGGCTCGGGTCATGATCCCAGCATCCTGGGATCGAGCGCCACATCGGGCTCTCTGCCCAGCGGCGAGCCTGCTTCCCCCCTCTTACTCTGCCTGCCTCTCTGCCTACTTGTGATCTCTCTCTGTCAAATAAATAAATAAAATCTTAAAAAAAAAAAAAACATTTGGAAAGTGAATCCAGGTATTCTAGCTGGGGTGAGCCACAATCCGGTTCCCACCCTGTTGCTAGCTCCCCGTTAGACATTCCATCTGTAGAACCAGTGTATTTCCTATCAGGGTTTTACCCTCTGTATCCTCTTTGGACGTAAAAGGTCAGGTGCAATTATAATTGGAATACTGATTTGTAATGAAGGTTCAGGAGAGAAGGTTCCATTTTCTAAAATGGAAGAGCTTTGCATTTTTCTGATTATAAAAGTAAATCCTCTTTCAGAAATGTTTAAATAATGTAAACATTTAAACAATATAGAAAAAGCAAAAACCACATATATTCCTACCACACAGATAAAACTACTATAAACTGTTGGTAGTTACCTTTCTAGATGTTTTTCTCTCTGTCTATATGGGGATGTATGGATAGATACTGAGCTTTACAGATATATTTTAGCAATATATGTGGGTATCTTTGTCAGCAAATAAGCATCTATATTAAACACTTTTTTAAAGATTTTATTTATTTATTTGACAGAGAGAAATCACAAGTAGTCAGAGAAGCAGGCAGAGAGAGAAAGAGGAGGAAGCAGGCTCCCTGCCAAGCAGAGAGCCCGATGTGGGATTGATCCCGGGACCCTGAGATCATGACCTGAGCCGAAGGCAGAGGCTTAACCCACTGAGCCACCCAGGCGCCTAATTGGTAGATTGAATTCCACTTAATGTTTGTGCTGTAATTAATATTAAACTCATTCTCTGTTGATGTCAGATTGTTTCCAAGTCTTCAGCAAGTCTGATTTTGACAGTTGCTCTTATGGGAGGTCTCTGTGACTTAGATCCTAATTCAGAGATGGAGCTCTCAGCCTCATCTTCCACCATCTCTGAGCAGCAGCTGCAGGGGCAAGAGAGACAAAGCAACACCAAAAGAGACTTGGCCGGGCAGAGTCTCATCTCATCTGAGGAATGGCTTCAACTGCATGGGCTTAAGAGCAACAAATTGACCTTGAAACAGATTCTGTCACAGATTGGATTTCCACATTGCAAAGGTAAAGTACTCATAAAGGAGTGCTGGTTGAGAAACCCAACCAGCTTGCCATCCTTTAACCTTTGAGGGGTGCATCAGTTCTGAAGGTCCCCTCAAAACCACAGGCCTCTGATCTTGTTTTGATCTCACATCCTTATCCATAAAAAATGTACATGGACCCCCAATATGTGTTTGTTACATAGGTGTATGATTGTGAGTCCACTTACTAAACATTGCTTATTTTCATTGCCTAAATATTGCTTAATTTCATTCTTAGTCCTTTTTAAAGATGAAATAAAAAAGAAATAGAAGTTGTATGTATTTCAGCAGATATCTTCTTTATCTCTTGGGATGTGCAAACCCCTTTAGGAAGTTGTTGCTTAAAGCAATAGCTATGTGTGGTTTCAGGGAGAATGTGCTATTTTACTGTTGTGGCCTGTCTTATGTGACAGGCTAGTTTTTCTGAACACGTTGCTTAGAAATTTGGTCCTGAACTCCCAGTAGCACCGCCATGCAGCAGGGAGTATGGAAATGGGTGAGGGTGTGTTTTGTTTTTGTTTTGTTTATATTTTATATTTACATATTTTATAAATGCATATATATTCATATATATTTATAAAATATATTTTATATTTATATTTTGCATTATATTTTATATTAATATTTATATTTTGTTTATATTTTATATTTATTTTTTGATGACAGTTGAGTTACTCCTGAAATATAGGGCCTGGGGACCAGCAATACAGAATGTCTTAGGGAGAGTGAGCTAGCCCACCTAGCAAGAGTTCCCTGTCCAACATGGCTATAACACCCCACTTGAGGAGCACTCCTTCAATCAGGGCAGTTCCCATTACTTGGATTTTACTAATTCTGGATTAGCCAATTAATTAATGAATTAAACACGTATTTATTGAGTGGCCAATAAGACTGTGTGTCTGAGATTTTTCACCAGTTCCCTTGGCAGCTTTGTTCCAGACTGGTGATAAGGAAGGCCTAGGGGATGTGATTGTTATGGAATGATCTGGAGGCCCATTCTTTTTTTTTTTTATTTTTTATTTTTATTTTTTTATTTAAACATATAATGTAACCCCACCACCCTCTCCTAGCCCCCCTCCCCCCGCCCCCCTCAGTTTGTTTTATGACATTAAGAGTCTCTTTTGGTTTGTCTCCCTCCCAATCCCATCTTGTTTCATTTTTTCTTTTCCTACCCCCTTAGCCTCCACCCCCGTTGCATCTCCACTTCCTCATATCAGGGAGATCATATGATAGTTGTCTTTCTCCGATTGACTTATTTCACTAAGCATAATACCCTCTAGTTCCATCCATGTCGTCGCAAATGGTAAGATTTCATTTCTTTTGATGGCTGCATAGTATTCCATTGTATATATAAACAATATCTTCTTTATCCAATGCAAGGCCTTGCTTTTCAGAGCTCAGGCTGTGTGTTCCACAAAGGGTGATACAGCCTTCTATCTTCTAAATGCAGGGTCTGTGGGATTCCTTTATAAGGAAAGAAAGCAGTTTTTTTTTTAAAGATTTTATTTATCTATTTGACTGACAGAAATCACAAGTAGACAAAGAGGCAGGCAGAGAGAGAGAGAGAGAGAGGGAAGCTGACTCCCTGCTGAGCAGAGAGCCCAATGTGGGGCTCGATCCCAGAACCCTGAGATCATGACCTGAGCCGAAGGCAGAGGCTTAACCCACTGAGCCACCCAGGTGCCCCAGAAACAAAGCAGTTTAATCTTTTTTTTTTTTTAAGCAGTTTAATCTTGTATTTCAAGTAACTATAATTTAGTCATTAATATTAGCAAAAATAGAAGTTCTTTATATTTTGTCAAGGATTTTTCAATCTAAGGTCATAGAAGAACTGCTCTATGATTTTATTTTCTTTTAATGCCCTTGTTAGGCTTTGGCATCAGGATTATGCTGGCCTCGTAAAATGATTTGAAAGTATCCCCTCCTCCTGTATGTTCTTCTTATTTTTTTAAAAAGTAGTGTTCAGTGGTTCTTTATTTATGTATAACACCTAGTGCTCATTATAACATGTGCCCTCCTTAATACCAATCACTAGCTTATCCCATCTCCATACCCTCCTTCCCTCTAAAACCCTCAGAGAGTTTCCCAGAGTCCATAGTGTCTCATGGTTTGTCTCCCCCTCTGATTTCTCCTCCTCCAGTTTTCCCTTCCTTCCTCTAATGTCCTTCGTGCTATTCCTTATGTTCCGCATATGAGTGAAACCATATGATAATTGTCTTTCTCTGCTTGACTTACTTTACTTAGCATAATCCCCTCCAGTTCCATCCATGTCTGTGCAGATGGTAGATATTCATGCTTTCTGATGCATGAGTAGTATTCCATTGTTTATATGGACCACATCCTCTGTTGAAGGGCATCTTGGCTCCTTCCACAGATTGGCTATTGTGGGCATTGCTGCTATGAACATTGGGGTGCATGTGCCCCTTCTTTTCACTACATCTGTATCTTTCGGCTAAATACCCAGTAGTGCAATTGCTGGGTCATAAAGTAGCTCTATTTTTAAGTCCTAGATGTTCTGACAGTGCTTTTATATGGGTGGTGCTATTTCTTCTTTAAATGTTTGATGGAATACACCAGTGACACTAACCTGAGCCTGGAGTTTTGTTTGTAGGAAAAGTTTGATGAGAAATTCTATTCTGTAATCAGCATAGAGAACTTCTGTTTCATCATGCCAATTTTACTACTATTTATTTCAGAAAACATAGCCTGTAACACTTTTATCTTTTGAAATGTGCTGAGATTTGTGTTATGTCCCAGCATGTATCTTGGTGCACATTTCATGCACACTTGAGAAGAATGTGTAATCTGCAGTTGTTAGATAGTATTTATAAATGTTCATTAGTCAAGATGGTTGGTTTTATTCTATCATAGATGTGCACTGTCTTTAGAGATTTTTTTGCCTAATGGCTTTATCCATTTCTCCCTTTAGTTCTATCAGTTTTATTCATGTAGTTTGAAACTTTAAATACATACACATTTGGGATTGTCATATCTTTCTGATGAATTGACAAATTTTAATAATTTTTCAGTGTGTATCTCTATCTCATATGGTAGTCATTTGACATTTACTTTGATATTGATACAACTCCTTCAGCTTTATTTTGCTGTATTTGCATGTAGCATATATGTTTTCAGTCTTTTACTTTCAAACTATCTGTAGTATCTCTATTTAAGAAGGCCTCTTTAATCCATTCTCATAATCTCTGTCTTTAATTGTAGTGTTTGGTTCTGTACATTTAATGTAATAATTGATGGAGTTAGATTTAGGTATGCCATTTTACTGTTTATCTTTTTCTCATTTCCTGCCTTCTTTTGGGTAAATTGAAGATTTTTAAATATTTCATTTCATCCCATTTAAATTTCAGTAGGCTTTTTAGGTATGCCTTTTTGTATTATGTTTTCAGTCGTTGCTCTCATGATTAAATCCTTGTCACAGTCTGCTAAAAGTTAACTTTGTACTACATCATGTAAGATGTAAGAAACTTGCAGCAGTATAACTCCACTTAGCCCTACTCCTGTCCCTGGTATTATTGTTTTAATATTCTTTATTTTTATATACATCATAAATCTCACAAGCCAATGTTATAATTACTGCTTTAAAAAGTTATTTGTCTTATAAAGAAACTGAGTGGGAAAAAAATAACATTTTACAATCCACATATTTACTATTGATATTCTTCCTTCCTGTAAGACTTGCAGTTCCATCTGCTGTTTGTTTTTAAATAATTTCTTTTAAGCATTTCTTATAGTGCAGGTCCTGTGAATGACGGATTTTCTTAGTTTTTGTTTATCTGATTTTGCTTTGTTTTTATTTCACTCTTATTTTTTTGGATGATTGGTTGATACTTCTTCTTCTTCTTCTTTTTTTTTTTTTTTTTGGAGAGAGAGAGAGAGAAAGCATGTGCCTGTGCATGTGTATGCTCACGCATGTCTGCATGCAGTGCCGGGGGTGGGGCAAAGGGAAAGGCAGAAGAAAATTCCAAGCAGACTCCACCCAGTGCAGATCCCCATGTCAGCTTGGTCCCATAACCTTGAGATGCATGACCTGAGCCAAAAACGAGAATCAGACACCTAACCAGCTGAGCCACCCAGGTGACCCACTGGGTGATACTTTTTATCCTGAAATAATGATAGCTTTGCAGGAAGTTACAAAGATAATATAGACAGATCCCAAGTACCCTTCAGTGAGTTTCTCCTAATGGTTACATCTTTTTTTTTTTTTTTAAAGATTTTATTTTTATTTATTTGACAGACAGAGATCACAAGTAGGCAGAGAGGCAGGCAGAGAGAGAGGAGGAAGCAGGCTCCGCACAGAGCAGAGAGCCCGACGTGGGGCTCCATCCCAGGACCCTGAGATCATGACCCGAGCCGAAGGCAGCGGCTTAATCCACTGAGCCACCCAGGCGCCCCTAATGGTTACATCTTATAAAGTTATAGTATAATATCAAATTCAGGAATTTGACATTGATTCACGGTATGTGAATAATTCTGTGTAATTTTGCCACTTGTGTAGATTTGTGTAATCATCACCACAGTCAAGATACACAACTGTTTATCATGAACAAAGATTTCCCTTGTGCTGCCCCATTTTAGTTGTACAGACACCCTATCCCCCAATATCCTTAACTCCTGGCAATCACAAGTCAGTTTTCTATCTCTAATTTTCTTATGTAGAGAATGTTTATATAAATGGAATCATGTAGTATGTGACCTTTTGAGATTGGCATTTTTTCATTTGGTATTATTTCTTTGAGGTTCATTCAAGTTGTTGCATGTAGCAATGGTTTCTTTCTTTATATTGCTGTAGAATTCCAGAATATGGATGTACCACTGTTCGTTTAGCCAGTTACCATTAAAGACATCTGGGTAGTTTCCAGTTTGGGGCCATTACAAATAAGTCTGCTATGGGCAGTTTACAGGTTTTTGTGTGACCATAAGTTTTCATTTCTCTGGGATAATTATGCCCAGGAATGTAATTGCTACATGGTAAGTGTGTATTTATTTTTTGTTTTATTAAGTTTTATTTTGTCTTGTTAAGAAACGCTAAACTTTTCCAGGGTAGCTCTATTATTCATTTCAGTAATAATAGGAGGGAAACAGTTTCTCCACATCATCACCAGCATTTACTATTGTCACCATTTATAAGTTTTAGCTGTTTTAATAGTTGTGTAGTGATACTTTGTTATGGTTTTGTCTGTGTTTCCCTAATGTTTAGTTTTGTTGAACATCTTTTATTTTGCTTATTTGCTCTATATTATCTTTGGCAAAATGAATATTTCTTCATGTCTTCTGATCACTTTCTAATTAAATTTTTTCAGTGTTGAGTTTTGAGAGCTCATTATACTAGATATGAGTTCTTTGTCACACATGTGGCTTACAGATATATTTTCCTAGTCTGTAGCTTATCTTTTCATCCTCTGAAGAGAGTTTCTCAGAGCAAAAGTTTTAAATTTTGGTGACTTTATTGATTTATCAATTTTTTTCTCATACAGATCTTACTAATTCTCAAAGACTTTCTTCTGTATTTTTACTGAAAGTTTTATAGTTTTACATCTTGTATTTAGCCCATGATCAGTTTGAGTTACTTTCTGTGTAAGTTTCATTTTTGGATTGTGGATATCCAGTTGCTCCAGCACCTTTATTTAAAATCAAAATCAAGGGGCACCTGGGTGGCTCAGTGGGTTAAGCCGCTGCCTTCGGCTCAGGTCATGATCTCAGGGTCCTGGGATTGAGTCCCGCCTCGGGCTCTCTGCTCAGTGAGGAGCCTGCTCCCCCCCCCCCCGCCCTGCCGCCTGCCTCTCTGCCTACTTGTGATCTCTCTGTCAAATAAATAAATAAAATCTTTAAAAAAAAATCAAAAGGTTTTTGCACAGTGAAGGAAACCATCAACAAAGAGACATTCACTTAATAAGAGAAGGTACTTGCAAATAATGTATCTGATAAGGGCCTAATATCTGAAGTATATAGAGAGCTTACACAACTCAATACCAGAAAAACCCAAACAACCTGATTTAAAAATGGGAAGGGGACTTGAATAGACATTTTTCCAAAGAAGACATCTAGATGGCCAACAGAGCCATGAAAAGTTCCTTAACATCACTCATCATCAGGGAAATGCAAATCAAAACTAAATGAGATATCACCTCATACTTGTCAGGATGGCTAAAAATTAAAAAATGCAAGAAATAACAAGTACTGGTGAAGATGTACAGAAAAAGGAATCCTTGTACACTGGTGGTGGGAATGTAAACTGGTGCAGCCACTGTGGAAAACAGTGTAGAGGTTCCTCAAAAAATTAAAATAGAAATACCATATGATCCAGTAATTCCACTACGGGGCATTTACTCAAAGAAAAGGAAAACACCAATTTGAAAAGATTTTCACCCCTATGTTTATTACAGCATTATTTATAATAGCCAAGATATAGAAGCAACCTAAGTGTCCATAGTTAGACTAATGGATAAGGAAGATGTGGTATATACATACAATGGACTATTATGGCTCCGTAAAAAGGATGAGATCTTACCATTTGCAACAATAAGGATAGACCTAGAGGTTATTATGGTAAGTAAGATAAATCAGACTGAGAAGGATAAATACTATGTGATTTTATTCATGTGGAATCTAAAAAAAACAAATGAGAAAGCAAACAAAAAGCAGAGTCAGACCTATGCAGGGGACCTATGTTGGTTGCCAGAGTTGGGGTAGAGTGGAGGACATAGGATTCCAGTTATGGAATGAATAAGTCAGAGGAATAAAAAGCATAGCAAAGGGAATATAGCCAATGATATTGAAATAGCATTGTATAGTGACATAGCTACACTTACAGGGAGCATATATTGTTTTGAGAAGTTGAATCACTATGTTGTATACCTGAAATGAATGTAACATTTTATGTCAGCTATATGAAAATAAAAAAATGAAATAATAAAATCAAAAACTATCCTTGTTGTTTTGAATTGCTTTTGCGTCTTTGTTAAAAATTAGGTGGTTGTACTTGTATGGTGCTATTTCTGGGTTCTCTTTTTCGTTTTATTTGTCTGTGTGTCTGTTTCTACCAATACCATATAGTCTAGATTACTGTAACTGTGTAATGTCTTGAAATGGGCAGACTGATTCCTCTACTTTAATCTTTTTCAAAATTGTTTTAGGTATAGTTTCTTTTCCTTTTCATATAAATTTTAGAATAACCATGTCTGTGTCTACAAAAATATTGCTGGGATTTTGATTGAGCCTATGCTGAGCCTTCCACCCATAAATATAGAATATCTTTCCATCTATTTACATCTCTGATTTATTTTATCAGTTGTTGTAATTTTCAATATACAAGCCTTGCACATGTTTTATATTTTGTTTTTCTAAGAAATTGCTTATGCTTTTGTGTTTTTAATTCTGTTTCCATATGTTCATTGCTAGTATATAGAAATATGGCTAAATTTTTTAGGTTGATCTTCTATCCTCTGACCTTATTGAGCTCATTTACTAGTTCTAAGAATTTTTTTGTTGTTCTTGATTTCTTGGGATTTCTAGTAGACCATCATGTCCTCTCCAAATAGGGAAAGTTTTCATTCTTCCTTTGTGATCTGTATGCCTTGTATTTCCTTGTCTTACCATGTGCTGGCTAGAACTTTCAGTACTGTGTTGAACAGCTATGGTGAGAGTGGACATCTTTACCCCATATCATATCTTTGGGGAAAGTTTCAATCTCTTACCACTAAGTATAATGTTAGCTGTAAGTTTTTTATAGAATTAAAAAAAAAACAAGTTGAGGAAGGTCCCTTATATTCCTAATGTGCTGAGAATTTTTACCATGAATGGGTATTGAATTTTTCTGTGTCGGTTGAAAGGATCATGTGATTTTTTTTTTCTTCTCTAGCCTTTTAATTTGGTTGATTATATTGATTGGTTTTTGAATATTGAGCCAATATAGCCTATCATTTTTGCATATGTAATCATGAAGGATATTTGTCTGTGGTTTTCTCTTTTTTTTTATACTGCCTTAGTCTGGTTTTGGTATCAGGGTAATATTGGCTTCATAGAACGAGTTGGGAAATGTTCTCTTCATCTTTTGTTTTCTGGAAAATGCTGTGTAGAATTTTAATTATTTCTTATATGTTTAGTAGAGTTCTCCAGAGAACTTCTCTGTGCCTGGGGATTTCTGTTTGAGAAGTTTTTAATTATAAATTCATTTCCTTATTAGGTATGCTCTATTTCATATTAAGAAAGTTGTGGTAGGGGGCGCCTGGGTGGCTCAGTGGGTTGAAGCCTCTGCCTTCGGCTCGGGTCATGATCCCAGGGTCCTGGGATAGAGCCCCGCATCAGGCTCTCTGCTCAGCAGAGAGCCTGTTTCCCCTTCTCTCTCTGCCTGCCTCTCTGCCTACTTGTGATCTCTGTCTGACTTGTGATCTCTGTCTGTGAAATAAATAAAACATTAAAAAAAGAAAGAAAGAAAGTTGTGGTAGTTTGTGTTTTTTTTGTGGAATTCGTTCATTTCATCTAAGTTGTCTACTATATGTGTGTGGAGTTCATTATAGTATTCCATTATTCTTTTGATGCCTGAAAATTTTTTTTTCTGTTTTTTCTTTTTTCTGTTTCATTCCTGATACCAGTAATTGATGTCTTCTCTCCTTTTCTTTTGTCAATTTTATTAATCTTATTAACATATCAGCTTTTTATTTAATTGGTTTTCTTTATTGCTTTTCTGTGTTCAGTTTTCCTGATTTCTGCTTTGGTGTTTATCATGTATTTTCTTCTGCTTACTTTGGATTTTTTTTTTTTTTTTGCTATCTTTTTTATTTTCTTCAGATGGGAACTTAGATAATTGATTTGAGACTTTTCATTTCTTCTTATATAAGCATTTAGTGCTATAAATTTCCCTCTTGGCAGTACTTAAGCTGTGTTCTTCACATTTTTTATAGGTTGTATTATCTTTTTCATTCAGTTTAAAGTATTTTTTAAAATTTCTGTGGTACGTCCTCTTTGACCCTTGGATTTTTCAAAAGCATGTTATTTAGTTTTCAAGAATTTGGACATTTTCTTGTTATCTTTTTGTTACTGATTCCTAGTTTGTTTCCATTGTGGAGAGAACATATTCTGTTTGGTTTAAGTTCTTTTAAATTTTTTGAGTTTTTTAAATAATAGCCATGGATATGATTTGTCTTCATATATATTCTGTGCTTGTAAAAGAAT
>ML106179.1:0-18334 GCA_003697995.1 Taxidea taxus jeffersonii
AAAAAAAAATTTAAATTGAGTAGTTTTTTCCTAATCTATGAGAGCTGAGAATAGGAATGTTAATTTGTAGTTTTGGTCAGGTGTGTATTTAGTCATAATACTTTAATTATGAGATAGGAAATTAGGAGATAGGAAATTAGGGTTGATAGGTTTAATCTTGTCTGGGAGTTTGGCAAGATTACATACAGTATAAGGTTTAAGTGGGAATAGGGAGTTTGCTAAGCTAACTGGTGAGTACATACATATGCACACATATAATTTTTCCATATCCTGTAACCATTGACTGAATAACACCATATGGTTGATGAGGGAGGTAATATTCAATATAACCTCAGGTACAAGTGTTCAACTATGGAAAGGCCATAGCTGAGTCACATCATCTCTACTCCCACCCCCTCACCAAAATATCAATGTATGACACCACAATTATCTGTGAGCATGGGTTGATTAGTCATTAGTCCATTGATAAATCTTTTTTAAGAGGGAGGAGTGGGCAGGTCTAGGTGAGATGGTCCTGAAGTAAGACCCAGGTACCACATCATTTTTAGAAGCCCACAAATTATGACCACAGAGAGAAGAGGGACTCATTTGTGGTTGGATTGCTGGTTTCTCAAAGCTTGGTGATCAAGTAATGTTTTTGGTTTTGATAAACATGTTGATAGAAATGATTTGACTTAGGATTGCCTGGGTGGCTTAGTAGGTTAAGCATCTGTCTGCCTTTGGCTCAGGTCTTGATCATGGGCTCCTGGGGTTGAGCCCCATGTTAGGCTCCAGGCTCAGCAGGGAGTCTGCTTCTCACTCACCCTCTGACCCTTCCCCCTGCTTTTGCTCACTTTCTTTCTCTCAAATGAATAAATTTAGAAACAATCTTTGAAAAAATCATTTGAGTTAATGGGGTATGTCTGATTAATATGTCTTATGTAATACCAATCATGTATATTCTGTCGTGGATATTTGTAGGGTATGGGATTTATATGTATGATAAAATGCTTCATATATTAACTTAATGTACATGGTAATATAAATCATTAATCCACAATTACACATGGCATATATTATCAGAGATATATATACACACACACACTAAATATGTGGTAGACTGAATGTACAAAGCATGTAACAATGGGTTTAATTTAGGATTTTTTCATACTAACAGTACATGACAATGTTTTTGTTCATGTGTGAATTTTCAAGGAGTAGTTTATGTAGAATTTCAGCTTTGGGTACTGGGGGTGGAGCTGGAGCTTCTTCCTCGAGTTCTAAGGAAAAGTATTCTTTTTCTGGCTTACAGGAATAGAGGAATATGTTACAAATATTCTATATTTTAGAATACTATTTTTAGTAATTTTTGTGAGTGCTTCAGTATAAGAATGAGGAGAAAATGTAAAACTGATCCTTGCTGAGTAGTAAAGATGAATAGATGTACAACTGGTTGTCTTCCATGTTAGTGTTCTGTCTGCTACTAGTAATCAGAAGAAGCATCAATTAAGGGGTTGGAATATTATCTTTGATTATTATTGGTGGGTGAAGCATTGAAACAATTGCTAGAATTAGAATTGAGGAAATTAGGGATAATACATTGCCTAATTTATAAGGAGTGGGTCTTTAATTGTGTAGGTGAATAAGAAATATCATTCTGGTTTAATGTGGGGATTGGGGAGCATTGAGGGTGTCCGCGGCTGAAGTATATTGTCTGGATCTCCTAAAAGGTCAGGTGAAAATAGGACTGAAACGGGGACGCCTGGGTGGCTCCGTTGGTTAAGCAGCTGCCTTCGGCTCATGATCCCAGCGTCCTGGGATCGAGTCCCACATCGGGCGCCTTGCTCTGCAGGGAGCCTGCTTCTCCCTCTGCCTCTGCCTGCCTGCCACTCTGCCTGTGCTTGCTCTCTCTTTCTCTCTCTAACAAATAATTAAATAAAATCTTTAAAAAAAAAAGAAAGAAAATAGGATTGAAACGGATAGCACCAGAATTAGGAATAAGGGTCTTAGGATATCTTTCACTATGTGAAATTTTGGGTTGGAGTTTTATCCAGGTCAGATGAGATTCCTGATGGGTTTTTTGGATCCTGTTTCATGAAGAAATAGTGGGCAATCACGAGGGCTGAGACCATGAATGCATTGGAGGATAAAGTGAAAGGTGAAGAGTCAGATGAGTAGCTTTGCTCACCGAAAGTCCCCCTCAGATTCATTCTACCAGGCTAATGCTGATGAAGGGCATAGCTGAAAGATTTGTAAGGACCGTTGCACCTCAGAAGGATATTTGGCTTCATAAATCCTATGAATGCTGTGGCTATTATGAATAATAAAATGATTTTCATATTTCATGTTTCTAGGAAGGTATAAGCTCCATAGCATAGGCCACATCCTACATGAATGAATAATTAGATAAAAATATATGGATGCTCCATTGGTGTATAGGTATCAGATAATTCATCCATAACTTATGTCTCTGCAGATATGGGTTTTGGCTGAAAGACAGTTATTATGTCTGATGTATATAGCGTGTAGCTAGGAATAGTCTTGTTAGAATTCATAAAGTTAAGCAGGTTCCTAAAAGGGTGCCAAAATATCATCATGATGAGATGCTTGGGACAGATAAATAAATTTATAATTTGGATTAGTGGATAGGATTGTTGGATGTTGGTCATTAACGTACAGAGAGTTGAAATACAATGGTGATTTAAGTTCACTGGTCATGGGTAAAATCCATGTGATGGGGTATCTGGGTGGCTCAGTTAGTTAAATGTTGGGAGTCTTGATTTTTGGCTCTGGTTATGAGCCAAAATGGTTAGGCTCAGGGTTGTGTTATCGAGCCTCACATGGGGCTCGGTGCTCAAATGTGTCTGTTTGAGATTCTCTCCCTTTCTTTGACCCTCCCACTGCTCGTTTGCACTCTCCCTCTATCTCTCAAATCTTTTTTTTTTTAGAGATAGATGCAGAGAGAGCACAAGTAGGGGAAGGGTCAGAGGGAGAAGTAGACTCCCCCACTGAGCAGGGAGCTTGATGGTCTCAATCCCAGGACCTGGAGATCATGACCTAAGCTGAAGGCAGACACTTAATCATCTGAGGCACTCAGGCACTCCTCAAATAAATCTTTAAAAAGAAATGTGAGAATAATAATGACCTACATTGTGTTTTAAGTACTAATTTTGTGATTAGTTTTGCAGGGTTTTTTTGTTGTTGTTGTTTTGTTTTGTTCTTAAACCTTCTATTTATGGTGGGTTAGGGTTGCTTAAATGGTGGAATCAGTTGTGGTAATATAACAAATCTTCATGGATCTTTTCCAGGTTTATTTATTTATTTATTTATTTATTTTCCAGGTTTAAATTTTCTTTAGACTTAATTTTTTAAGTCTAATTTTTTAAATTTTTTTTAGACTTAATTAGGGGATGGATTTTGGTGGTTTTTGATTATACAAGGCTTTGGTCACTGAGCAATATCCTGAGGTTTGGGTTTCTAATATAATTATCTTAGAGATGTTTCTATCAGGGCTCTTGGTGAGAGTTAGGGTAGTTTCAGGTCTTAAACATAACATCCATCTCATTTTTTTTTTTTTTAAGTTTAATTGGTTAGAGGACTAAGTAATCTATGATACTGGGAATTCTGGGGTTGTTTTGTTCTGTTTTGGTTTGGTTTGGTTTGTTTGTTTTTGTGAAGAGGCTATAGAGATTGCCTCATTAGATAGATGTGGTATTAGACTACTAAGTTGTGATTGGTTATTTGTTGCTGATTGGCATTATGGTCATTCTACAGGTTACTCATAGAAATTAGATATAGATTTAGGATTAATATGATAAGAAAAGAGGAAAACATAATTTAATTTCTGATGAAAAAGATCTAATTGGTATGGAGAGTCATATTTGGAAGTGGAAAATGGATTTTGGTAATACACTTTCTAGTCAAGTTAAGTCTAGTAGTAATGGTGTTGGATTTCCAACATCATTTAAAAATTTATTTAAAAAATAAATTTAAAAAAATTTTTAATTCAGATTCAATTTACCAACATACAATACATCATTAACTTCAGATGTAGTGTTCAGTAATTTATCAGTTGTATATAAGAACCAGACTTGACAATAAATTTCATTAATGGTGAGAAGCAGTGTATACGAATTGGAAAATATCTGATAAGATTTGAGAATTGGGATTAACATGAAGGATGATCAAATCTTATCATTTGTGTTGTAAAGTTCAGTTAAAGTGCCAGAATAAACCCAAGATAGTCATGGTAATGGCTGCTAATTTTAGATAGGAAGGCATAATTATCTGTGAGATAGTTGGGGTAGTCTTAGAAATTAAGAATCTGGCCAAGATACTCCTGATTAAAAGACATTTAATAGAATTGATTAAGAAGGGGTTGTCTTCACTAATTACAATTAAAGTAGAAAAATGGGTCTGTCCTAGGAGTGAAGAAAATAATTTGGGTGCTTTAGACAGCTGTTAGAGAAGTGGTAATGAGTAATTAGTAGGGCTCATGTGTGTTGGTATACGATGTGTTGGTGGTTTTAATAATTAAGATTTGGGAATAAAAACCTGTGAGGAAGGGTATTCCTATTAATGCTAAGCTGCCAATGGTGAGTAAGATTCTGGTGAAAGATAATGCTTTAAATAGTTCTATTTTTTAGATGTCTTATTCATCATTTAGATTATAAATAATGGATCTGAAACATATAAACAGTATAAAGAATGCAGATGTGGAGAAATATTAAATGTGGTTGATTAATACTAACAGTTACTATTAGGTTTAATTGGCTTGAGGTGGAGAAAACAACAATTTTTAAAATATCATTTTGAGTAAGACCCAAGATTGCTGTACATAATGTAGTGATAACTCCTAGTAAGAGTTGTTACTGTTTGAATATTTTCATATTCTATTAGTGAATGGAAATGGATTAGTAGAAAGATACCTACTACAACCATTGTACTTGAATGGGTATAGGGTCTTCTATGCCTAGTGAAGTCCTGGGTGAATGTCAAATTGGGCAGATTTGCCAGTTGTGGCTGAAAGTAGTCTGATTAATGGAGAATTAATATGACTGAAGTTGAGTACAGAAATTGGAAAGTATCAAGAGTCAGGGTAAATAGGAACCCATGTTCTTGATACAGTGAATCCATTCCCTCCTCTGTGGTTTATAGAATTGCTTGAAGGCCGGGGCGCCCGGGTGGCTCACTGGGTTAAAGCCTCTGCCTTCGGCTCAGGTCATAGTCCAGGGTCCTGGGATTGAGCCCCACATTGGGCTCTCTGCTCAGCAGGGAGACTGTTTCCCTCTCTCTCTCTCTGCCCGCCTCTCTGCCTACTTGTGATCTCTCTATGTCAAATAAATAAATAAAATCTTAAAAAAAAAAAAAGAATTGCTTGGAGGTAAAGGATTTGTACTCTAGAAACTACAGAACACTTGAGAAAGAAATTGAGGAAGACAGAAAGAGATAGACATTCCACGTTCATGGATTGGAAGAATAAACATTGTTAAAATGTCTGTGCTGCCCAGAGCAATCTATACATTCAGTGCAATCCTTGTCAAAATACCATTGACACTTTTCACAGAGCTGGAACAACAACCCTAAAATTTATATGGAACCAGAAAAGACCCCAAATCACCAGGGGAACATTGAAAAAGAAAACCAGGGCTGGAGGCATCACAGTGCCTGACTTCAAGCTAAATTACATCCTCCAGAAAGCATGGTGCTGGCACAAAAACAGACACATAGATCAAGGGAACAGAACAGAAAGCCCAGGAATGGACTCTCAACTTTATGGCGAACTAATCTTTGTCAAAGCAGGAAAGAATATACAATGGAAAAAAGACAGTCTCTTCAATAAATTGTGCTGGGAAAGTTAGATAGCCACATGCAGAAGAATGTAACTGGACCATTCTCTCATACTATACACAAAGATAAGCTCAAAATGGATGAACGACCTAAATGAGGGACAGGAATCCCTCAAAATCCTAGGGGAGAACACGGGCAACCACCAATTCAACCTTGGACACAGCAACTTCTTGCAAGACACATTGCTAAAGGCAAGGGAAATAAAAGCAAAAATGACCTTTTGGGATCAAAAGCTTATAGATGTTGTCGAAGATGTGGAGAAAGGGGAACCCTCATACACTTTTGGTGGGAATGCAAACTGGTGCAGCCACTCTAGAAATCAGTATGGAGGTCCCTCAAAAAATTGAAAATAGAGCTACCCTACAATCCAGCAATTTCACTACTGGGTATTTACCCTAAAGATACAAATGTAGTGATCTGAAGGGGCAGGTGCAGTCCAATGTGTATAGTAGCAATGTCCACAATAGCCAAACTATGGAAAGAGCCTAGATGTTCATCAACAGATGAATGGATAAAGAAGATGTGGTATGTATATGTATGTGTGTGTACACACACACACACACACACACACACAGACACACACACACACACACACACACACAGGAATATTATGCAGCCATCAAAAATGAAATCTTGCCATTTGCAACGACATGGATGGAACTAGAAAGTGTTATGCTAAGTAAAATAAGCCAGTCAGAGAAAGGCAATCATCATAAAATCTCACTATATGAAGAATTTGAGAAGCAAGACAGGATCATAAGGAAAGGGAGGGGAAAATGAAACAAGATGAAATGAGAGAGGGAGACAAACTATAAGAGACTTTTTTTTAAAGTTTTTTTTTTTTTAATTTGACAGACAGAGATCACAAGTAGGCAGAGAGGCAGGCAGAGAGAGGAGGAAGCAGGCTCCCTGCTGAGCAGAGAGCCTGACGTGGAGCTCGATCTCAGGACCCTGGGATCATGACCTGAGCCGAAGGCAGAGGCTTTAACCCACTGAGCCACCCAGGCTTCCCTATAAGAGACTTTTAATCTCAGGAAACAAACTGAGGGTTGCTGGAGTGGAGGGGGTGTGGGAGGGATGGGGTGGCTGGTTGATGGACAGTGGGGAGTGTTTGTGCTATGGTGAGGGCTGTGAATTGTGTAAGACTGATGAATCACAGACCTGTACCCCTGAAGGAAATAATACATTATATGTTAGTAAATTTTTTTAAAATGTAAATTTAGGGGCCCCTGGCTGGCTCAGTTGGTAGAGCATGCAACTCTTGATCTTGGGGTTCTGAGTTTGAGCACCACAATTGAGTGCAGAGATTACTTAAAATTAAAAAAAAAATCTTTAAACAATGCAGAAAAAATAAAAGCTTCTGCACAGAAAAGGAAACAATAAACAAAAAACTAAAAAACAAAAAACCTACAGAATGGAAGAAGACATTTGCAAATGATATTATAGATAAAGAGCTGGTATCCAAGATCTGTAAAGAATGTCTCAAACTCAACACCCAAAAAACAAGTAATCCAGTCAAGACATGGGAAGAAAACCTGAACAGACACTTCTCCAGAGAAGACATACAAATGGCTAACAGACACATGGAAAAGTGCTCCACATCACTTGCCATCAGCAAAATAACGAGATACCACCTTACACCAGTTAGAATGGCAAAAATTAACAAGATAAAGAACAACAAATGTTGGTGAGTATATGGAGTAGGGAGAACCCTCTTACACTTTTGGTGTGAATGCAAGCTGGTACAGCCACTCTGGAAAACAGTTTGGAGGTTCCTCAAGACGTTAAAAATGGAGTTATGCTATGACCCAGCAATTGCACTACTGGATATTTACCCCAAAGATTCAGATGGAGTGAAAAGAAAGGGCACATGTACCCCCATGTTCATAGTAGCAATGTTTACAATAGCCAAACTGGAAGGAGCCCCGATGTCCTTCAAAAGATGAATGGATAAAGAAGATGTAGTTCATATATACAATGGAATATTACTCAGTCATCAGAAAGGATAAATATCTACCATTTACCTCAACATGGATGGGATTGGAGGGTATTCTGCTGAGTGAAATAAGTCAATCAGAGAAAGATGATTATGTGAATTCACTCATATGAGGAACATAAGGAATAGTGCGGAGGACAATAGGGGAAGGAAGGGAAAACTGAATGGGAAGAAATCAGGGAGGCAGACAAACCATATGAGACTCTTGACTCCAGGATACAAGCTGAGTGTTGCAGAAAAGGGGGAAGATGGGATAGCTGGGTGATGGACATTAAGGAGGCACATGATGTGATTAGCACTTGGTGTTATATGCCACTATGAAATATTGAATATTATATCAAAATTGAATTGAATTTAAATTAAAAAATGTAACAAGGTGGGGGAAAAAAAAAGAATTGCTTGGAGGGTCACAGTGTTGAATCTGCTTGTCTGTGTCATTGCTCAATGCGTAGAAATGATGGGATTCCTATTCCCTCTCATCCAATAAATAGTTGAAGAAGGTTGTTGGTGGTAACTAAAATTAGTACAGGAATAATGAATATAAGTACTTGAAAAATTGGTTAATGTTAGGATCTGAGTTATATCATACTGATATTATTCTGTAATTGACCATGTAATGAAAAGTGCTACTGGTATAAATATTATTGAGAAATAGTCTAATCTAAAACTAAGGGATAAATTTAGGATTTGAATGGTAATTCAGTATTAGTTTAAAACAATTCTCTTGGCCCAAATAAATGAATATTGTGTGGGGATCAGACTGGGTAGGAAAGCATAAGAGAGGATATTTTTTACACAATGTGAATATAGATCACTTTTGTAGATATTAGAGGTGGTTATTATAATTGGTAAGATTACCATAAATACTGATATTAGTAAGGAAGTGGTAAACAGATTTATAACTTTTATTTGGAATTATACCAATTTTTTGGTTCCTAAGATAAATGGTTGGTTCTATCCTTATACAAGTTCAAAAAAAGCCATATTATATATGGAAGAATGAATTAACAGTTTTTGCATACTTTCTTGATGAATAAGAAGTTGAGTTTCTATTACACTCACATTCAGTTTTTAGACTATATTTATAGTAGATGGGGCCCTGAAATAATTTTGGGATTAAGTATTGTATTAGGGATATTTACATGAAAGTAAGATTTCATTTGAGCTGTAGGTTTCTTACTTTCCCTACTGAGGACAAGATTTCCATAGCTCTGAGTTTCCAAACAGAAGTCTATTTCCTCAAGTAGATAACAGTGCAATAAACAATTATTAGATTATTTATTGAAAGATAAAATTTCTCTGTAAATATTTATCCTAACATTTAAAGAATGGCTAGTCATGTAGACAGGAGGAGGAGAGGTTTATCAAGTTTTCTAGCTAAAATGCTTTTACAATTGCTATAGGCGTATTTTTCAGTATCTAAAAAATTTTAATTTTTCTGTGTTTCAGACATAAGAGGAGCCCTGCCATTCCCTTTCTTACAGATTGAGTTTAGAGTGGATGATTCACTGCTTTGTAGTTTGTTGATTGCGTTTGTGTGTCTGGTCAACAATCTTTTTAGAAAGATTTCTACAGCTGTAATGATTCATAGCCAATTTCACTTTTCCCTCTGTGATAACATTTCCCAAATCCCTATTTCAACAAACTTAAAGCGTGTTTAAAACATTCTGGTTTTCATGTTAGAGTTGATCCTTGAATGTTGTACGTTTGACTTTTGTACACCTTCTGCTCTTTATTGAAACTTTTTTTGGTTCCAATTTTACTTTATATTGGTTCAGGCTAGATGGCACTAACTATGGAATCCATTTTTTAGTTTTGGTGGTGTTGATTAAATTTTATCGATTATTGCAGCTTGCTTTTATTTTATTAAAATGAGAGGAAAATGCAAGAGATAATCTAACAGCTAATACTGATGAAGTAGGATTGAAATACAGAGTGAAGACATATGTAATGATGAATGTGTTCATTTTTAGCCTCTTATAAAGAAACATAAAATTTTCTTAATTTTTCTTAATTGAAGAAACGATTTGAAATGCAGGCTATCATCATGAAAGACTATGCCAGAAAATGGTAGGGATTGCATTCTGCACTTTATTCCATATGGTGCAGAGTTCTTCCTCCCTACCTCTTAACCGTGCAGTTTCTTTGGACATTAGCACTTTCGGTTTGTGCATTTTCAGTAAAAAACATCTAGAATGGAGTTCAGCTCTTAGTGTTTACTGAATTTAGTGGAGTGCTGCCCAATAATCTTTGTGTAAAGCAAAGCCTTAGAATCGTGTAGAACAACTCAATGGGTATTAAGCAACAATTATTTGTCCAAAACCTGGATCTCTAGGCTCCCAAGTATGAATAGGAAGGTTAGGTGTGGCCAGGCAGTTTACTGGTCAATTTAGATTAAGGATCTCTCTCTTTCAAAGCCATCATTTCAGTGCTTCTTGTAATCAACCATTTCACGCTAAGCCTTTCATTTTCTTTGGTGAGGATGCTACAGTAAGAACAAAATATTTTCTGTAGTGAAACAAATGCTATCATTTTCTACCAAAATCTTTCCACAGTACTTGGGGTTGGGGGCAGGGGGAGGGGAACCACTAAGAAATATTTTTACCAACCTAACAAATTAACTTCATAGGTTACTATAAATTTTACCTATCAAAATGACATAAGGTTATGAAAAAAAAATCAGGCCGTATACAAAATTATAAAGTAACAAATTATCCAAAATCTCAGATGTTAATATCCTAATCTCAGATTAACAGGTGTTAATATACTTCCAGACATCTCCTTGTATGTATGTGTGTAGAAACATAGATATGTATAGAGGTAGAGAATAATTTATTTATCCTAGAGAGATAGAGATCAGATAAAACTGGGCACATTCAGGGTGGTATGGCCATAGATGAGGGAGAAGGAAGGAGGAGTCATGTGAGCAGAGGGGGAGGGGAGAGGGAAGGATAAAGAGGGAACATGTGATCATAAGAGGGGAGGGAAGAGGAAGAAAGGGAGAGGGAGGGAGAGAGAAGGTACATGTGAGCCAGGTGGGAGAGGAGGGAGGGAGAAGGAGGGAGAGAGAATCTCTGGCAGACCCTGCACTGAGCGTGGAGCCTGATGTGGGGGTCATTCTCAAGACCAGGAGATTATGACCTGAGCCAAAATCAGAAGTCTGATGCTTAACCCACTGAGTCACCCAGGCACCCCAGAAATAGAGAAAAAAATTTTAATCAAATTTGTTTACTTGAATTTTTCTAAGAAAAATAACATTTTAAATGTAAAAATAATAAAACTTACATATTTTCCTTCAAAAAAAAGATTACTGTAAGTTTTCTAAATGAGAAAAGAATGTTAATTGGTTAGTATCACTGTGTTTTTTTTTTTTAATTACTATCTTTCAATTTTAGGTAACATTAATGTATTCCCTAGTCTGAAGGAAAGGTGATTAGCATTCTTAACCTTTTCTCTACTTCCCCACCCCATATCTTTCAGTATTTGTTAGTTATAATATTTTAAACTGTTGGAGTTTACCATCTGTTCTGCAAACACAATTCTCCAGATGTTCAGTCATAGCAAAACAGTTAGTAGATTTAATGTGCACCACCAGTCCCTTTATGATGCATTTTCTTTCTTCATTATCGATCTTCTGGTTTGCTGCATTTTATCAAGCTTTATCCCCTAGAATTCATGGATACTATGTTTCTAGAGTTCTAGAGTGTTTGATATGTCTATCTGCTATCTTTATATTTGTCAAGTTGAATGGGTAGAATATTCCTGAGCCAGACTGTTTTCTCCTTTGAGAAGCTTATGTCTATAACTTTCTTATCTTATATCCTTGAATGTGGCTGTAGAGAAATCTGAGACTAATCTGATTTCCTTCTTTCTAGTGATGTGCTTTCCTTGACTGTGTACTTAAGGAATCTGGTCCTTTATTCTTGAAGTTCAATAATTTACCCAGCATATATCCGTGTTGCTCATTACCAAGATATGTATATATAACATACAGAAACTTTTCTATTGTATCACAGACTCTTTTGATATGTTTACTACTTCATTTTAGGGGAGATTATCCTGCAAAATATACAAACATAGGTCTTTTCTCCCCACTTATATTCTCTTTAATTTCTTCAACCTGTGTTTTTTCCATGCATATACTATGTTTATCACAGCCTTTTATCTGTAACATTGATTACTTTTCACATATTCTGGTCTTTAAAATTTTTTTTTTCTGATTTATTCTGTAATAGAGTTATATTGAACATCCTTAGCTTTCTAATCTTTTCAGTGTAATTCTGTCATAGGTCATCTTTGTTTTCTTAAATTTCATAAATCTTTTTTTGAAATAATATTTTTAATTCTAGAATTTTAAGCCCTTGCTATACTTTTTTCTTGGGCTAGGTCTTTCCTCCAAATTGAGCCGTCCATCTGTGTGTATGTACTTAATATTTCCCTTGCTCCTCTCTTTCCTTATCTCTTTTTTTCTCTACTTCTCCTCATTCTTACTTTCTTATTCTCCTCTTCCCCCCCGCCAGCCCCATCCAAACCTCATTTTTCATCTCTACATCCAGATCTTGTATGGTTGTCATGTTCTATCTTATTAAACTTTACCAACAGCATCTCCACATCCTGTTTTTCCTGATAGTCTGACTAAATTTTCCTTAATTGCTTTTTCTTTCTTTCTTTCTTTCTTTTCCTTTTTCTAAGGATCAATTTGTCTTTGGCTCTTTGAGTGCTGTCTCTGTCCCCATTTTACACAAAAGAGAAAAAAAAAAAACCCTCATTGGATTCCACATAGCTAATACTACTTTTGCTAATTAGCAGTTTACCTACTTTCCTCAAATATTGTGCATGTTTCTCTCCAAGCTGAAGATAAGTTCAAAGCAAAAACAGGGATGTTCTTAAGGGCAATCAAGCTAGAAAAGTATGAACAATTTTTCCAAAGTAACCAAGTCACTGTGGCAGCTGGATAATAAGAGGTGTAAAGCCATGCTTCCTTACACACATCTAAACAAAATATTTGTTGCTATCACATTAATTATGCACTTGTATCCTTCAAGGAACAAAGATGTCAAGAGACCATATTTGAATGAGTAACGACCATTCAAAATACACTTGAACCCTTCTTTATAAAGTTAACTGCATATTAAATGTCAAATACAATTCCTTCCATTTCTACAATCAAAAGTCAGTTTGCTTCTGTGGGCTATTAGTTCTGGCACAGTCAGTGCTGCTGATTCGACACGATTGCTCGGCTTTCCTCTCCCTATGAGCTAATTGATTAGTTGTCAGTATGATCTATTTTCTGTTACTTTTCTAAATCATCTTAGAAATAGCTTTTGCCAAATATTTAGGCATTACAGAATTTACTCTACAGAGATAGTTTCTTAACAGTAAAATGCCTGAATCAGCAAACCAAATACTAAGCCCTTTTTATTAGGTGTACTTGAAAAATCTAATGTCTAGCTATAGTCATACTTAACCCGTTAGTTCAGTTAAAAAATAAACATCTGAACATAAAAGTTGGAAACTAAAACTAAGTCTAGAAATTAAATAACGTGTGATATTTATGGGATCTCTTCTCCCATTCCTAGAGGAATGCTCTTGTACTTGGAATTTTTATTTTTATTATTTTTTAAATTAATTATTTTTTGTTAACATATAATGTGTTATTTGCCCCAGGGGTACAGGTCTGTGAATTGTCAGGCTTACACACTTCACAGCACTCACCATAGCACATACCGTCCCCAAAGTCCATAACCCAACCACCTTCTTTATACCCCCTCCTTCCAGCAACCATCACTTTATTTTGTGAGATTAAGAGTCTCTTATGGTTTGTCTCCCTCCTGAGCTCATCTTGTTTCATTTATTCCTTCCCTGCCTCCCAAATCCCCCACTCTGCCTCTCAAATTCCTTATATCAGGGAGATCCTATGATAATTGTTTCTCTGATCAACTTATTTTGCTTAACATAATACCCTCTAGTTCCATCCACTTCTTGGAATTTTTAAAGTGGCATTTCAACTTGCACAGAATTGTAATCGAACTAATTCTAAAAAATTTTTCAAGAGAAAAAAAATAGCACAATAATGTGCATGTTCATTGCTTTATTAGTGAAATTAATAAATGACATAATTATACATACTAAAGCAGCTTGTTAAATAGGGCAGCAGGTTTTTTTGGCATAGAAGCAATTTTAACATTAGAAACATTTTTTAATAATATATATATATTATTTTTATTTAAACATATAATGTAACCCTACCACCCTCTCCCAACACCCGTCCCCCCCACCCCCCTCAGTTTGTTTTACGATATTAAGAGTCTCTTGGTTTGTCTCCCTCCCGATCCCATCTTGTTTCATTTATTCTTTTCCTAACCCTTTAACCCCCACCCCCATTGCATCTCCACTTCCTCATATCGGGGAGATCATGTGATAGTTGTCTTTCTCCAGTTGACTTATTTCGCTAAGCATGATACCCTCTAGTTCCATCCATGTCATCGCAAATGGCAAGATTTCATTTCTTTTGATGGCTGCATAGTATTCCATGTATATATATATACCACTTCTTTTTTATCCATTCATCTGTTGATGGACATCTAGGTTCTTTCCATAACTTGGCTATTGTGGATATTGCTGCTATAAACATTTGGGTGCACGTGCCCCTTTGGATCACTACGTTTGTACCTTTAGGGTAAATACCCAGTAGTGCAATTGCTGGGTCATAAGGTAGCTCTATTTTCAATTTTTTGAGGAACCTCCATGCTGTTTTCCAGAGTGGTTGCACCAGCTTGCATTCCCACCAACGGTGTAGGAGGGTTCCCCTTTCTCCCCATCCTCGCCAGCATCTGTCATTTCCTGACTTGTTCATTTTAGCCATTCTGACTGGTGTGAGGTGGTATCTCACTGTGGTTTTGATTTGTATTTCCCTAATGCCGAGTGATGTGGAGCACGTTTTCATGTGTCTGTTGGCCATCTGGATGTCTTCTTTGCAGAAATGTCTGTTCATGTCCTCTGCCCATTTCTTGATTGGATTCTTTGTTCTTTGGGTGTTGAATTTGCTAAGCTCTTTATAGATTTTGGATACTAGCCCTTTATCTGATATGTCGTTTGCAAATATCTTCTCCCATTCTGTCAGTTGTCTTTTGGTTTTGTTGACTGTTTCCTTTGCTGTGCAAAAGCTTTTGATCTTGATGAAGTCCCAATAGTTCATTTTTCCCTTGCTTCCCTTGCGTTCGGCATTGTTCCTAGGAAGAAGTTGCTGCAGCTGAGGTTGAAGAGATTGCTGCCTGTGTTCTCCTCAAGGATTTTGATGGATTCCTTTCTCACATTGAGGTCCTTCATCCATTTTGAGTCTATTTTTGTATGTGGTGTAAGGAAATGGTTCAATTTCATTTTTCTGCATGTGGCTGTCCAGTTTTCCCAACACCATTTGTTGAAGAGGCTATCTTTTTTCCATTGGATATTCTCTCCTGCTTTGTCGAAGATTAATTGACCATAGAGTAGAGGGCCTATTTCTGGGCTCTCTATTCTGTTCCATTGATCTATGTGTCTGTTTTTGTGTCAGTACCATACTGTCTTGATGATGACAGCTTTGTAATAGAGCTTGAAGTCTGGAATTGTGATGCTGCCAACTTTGGCTTTCTTTTTCAATATTCCTTTGGCTATTCGAGGTATTTTCTGGTTCCATATAAATTTTAGGATTATTTGTTCCATTTCTTTGAAAAAATTGGTTGGGATTTTGATAGGCATTACATTAAATGTGTAGATAGCTCTAGGTGGCATAGACATTTTCACAATATTTATTCTTCCAATCCATGAGCATGGGACATTTTTCCATTTCTTTGTGTCTTCCTCAATTTCTTTCATGAGTACTTTATAGTTTTCTGAGTATAGATTCTGAAAAAGCATTTGACAAAGTACAGCATCCCTTCCTGATCAAAGCTCTTCAAAGTGTAGGGATAGAGGACACATACCTCAGTATTATCAAAGCTATCTATGAAAAACCCACTGCAAATATCATTCTCAATGGAGAAAAACTGTGAGCTTTTCCACTAAGGTCAGGAACACGGCAGGGATGTCCGTTATCACCACTGCTATTCAACATAGTACTAGAAGTCCTAGCCTCAGCAATCAGACAACAAAAACAGATTAAAGGGATCCAAATTGGCAAAGCAGAAGTCAAACTATCACTCTTTGCAGATGATATGATACTATATGTGGAAAATCCAAAAAGCAACTCCCAAACTGCTAGAGCTTGTACAAGAATTCAGCAAAGTGTCAGGATATAAAATCAATGCACAGAAATCAGTTGCATTTCTTTACACCAACAACAAGCCAGAAGAAAGAGAAATCAAAGAGTCAATCCCATTTACAATTACACCCAAAACCATAAGATACCTAGGAATAAACCTAACCAAAGAGGCAGTAAAAACATATATTTTAAGATTGCTTGCTGCATTTGGAAATAGGGGAACCTTTTCCACATTCACTCTGAGAGCCTGTTGAAATGTAATTCATATTAAATACTTATCATCCTTCATATTGCCCTAATCTAGTAGAGATATATTCCCAGTCACAGTGCAGCTTACACTTAACACACTCCAAAATTGAGTCTTTATTCATTGCTTAGTAGGATTACTTATAATTGCAGAGGGCTCTCAGTCATTTTATGGAGACCTAAAGAAGAAACCATGCATCCAATGGAATTAAGCAAAATGTGCATTGGCAAGAAAATTAGAAGAATTAAACAGAACATGGATAGAATATTTTATTAATGCTGTGCATACACTAGGTTTAGGTCATTTTATAAATGACACACTTAATGAGCAACAGTACATAAGTATGGGGAAATAGAATAATTATCTGCTTGAACACAGCTTTCTTTGGTACACATCCATACCTTTGGGCTAAAAAAGTACAATTTTCTAGGGAAAGCTGGATTTCATAGTGAAAGCAATATCTTGATCATTGAGTGCATGAGATGTCACATTCTATGCTTGAAATTCTAGGAGTCTGTTGAAGGTCAAGACTCGACTTTGGCCTACGTTTGAGCAGTCAGTCTTGAATAGCCCCTCTTGCATGTGCTGTGATCTTCCTTTAGTGGTTAAGGTGTTGTGTAACTTTCTTTTTTTCTTACAAACCTGAAAAGAAAATAAGGCTTTTTAACCAGTCTACATTCTTAAAGGCACAAATGGAATGAGTATTTTTACTTGATTATTTAGCATATGTTTGTTGATATCTTCTAAGTACTTTTCTGGAGACTAGGGACACACACATGAAGATTCGTCCTCAAGTTGCTCACAGTCTATGGGGATACCCAAGTTATAGATTGCAAATGGTGTGATAAAAGCAAACTTAAGACCTATGAGAACAAAATAGGAAGATCATGGAACCAGCTTCAACTTGGACTGCTATTCTGGTCTGCTTAGTTGAGGCTAAATGATTATGTAGTAATTTGACTTTATTTTTCTACTCTTGTTTCTTGACTACAACTTTGTTTAGCCCCACTTTTGTGGAAGAGCCTGTTCAAGTCTATGTTGAATTCACTAGGGAATATAAGACTGCATACCTTACACAGATAAAATGTGCTATATGAGGAGTCCAACAATACGAGTCATAAGAATGCATGTGAAGTGTTTGGACCTGGCCCAGTTCTAATGGAGATGTTCCATTCTTTTTTGTACTTATTTTACTAGGTAATCAGAATGGTGTATTTAACCTAGTTCATGTTTTCAGTTAAACAGAAGGTAGTTTAGTCACAAGGCTAACTGAATAACCATATTAGATTTGCCTTTTTTTCAGTACCAAAGATTCTACAAACTAGATAAAAGGAAAGGTAATTCTTCTTAGGAACTGGCCAGTAGGACACAAGGAAATGCAATCTTTGAGAGAAGACAAATACTGAAGGAGAACACAGCGTTTACTTGTGTTTACCTAGGGACATTTCTAGACCTGCACTATCCAATAGGGTACCCACTAGCCACATGTGGTAATTAAAGAAAATAAAGTCTCTAAATCCAATTCTTCAGTCAAACAAGTCACATTTCTAGTGCTCAATAGCCACAAATGACTAGTGGTTTTCATATTAGACAGTGTAGGTATAGAACCTCACAATCACAAAGGTCTACCAAGCAGTGCTTTTCTAGTCATTAGTACAGAGAATTGGAGTCTAAGCAGAGCACAGGGTGCACTTGGAGCCAAATTTCAAGGATGCAGAGTTCTAGGAAAATAGCAGCTTGTGTTTGTGGGGCCTTGTGCAGAGAAGAGAACTATGTAGACAGACGCTCAGAGCTCTGCATGGTGGAGAACAGCTTGAACAATGAGCTGTGCTGAGCATAGATGGGGAAGGATGCTGTGAGGAGTGGTGTGTGTCTGAGATCTGAACAAAGACACCAGATTCTTTTGGTGCTGGGAGACCTTAGAGCTCGTCTCAGCCAGAGTGATCTTGTTGAGAATCTCAGGCATTCAATTCTGCCTGAAGAGAGTCTCCACTTTAAGAATAAGGACCACAGCCTAAAGAAG
>ML106179.1:32366-64060 GCA_003697995.1 Taxidea taxus jeffersonii
CGCCCTTAACTTCTTGAGGAACCTTCATACTGTGGCTGAATCCGTTTGCGTTCCTGCCGACAGTTCAAGAGTGCTCCTTTCTCTCCACATCCTCACCAACACCTGATGTTTCTTGTGTTGTTGAGTTTAGCCATTCTGACAGGTGTGAGGTGCGATCTCATTGTGGTTTTGATTTGCATTTCCCTGATAAGTGATGATGAGCATCTTCATGTGTCTGTTGTTCATCTCTGTGTCTTCTTTGGAGAAGTGTCTGTTCATGTCTTCTGCCCATTTTTTTTTTCTTATAATAGATTGTATTCCTGTGGTATTACTTGTTTGTCCTCTCTCACTTGTGATTTTATTTGAGTCCTTTATCTTTTTCTCTTGATAAGTCAGGCTTGAGGTTTATCAATTTTATTGATTCTTCAAAATATTTCTTTATTTTAGAGAGTAAGCAAGCAGGTGGAGGGGCAGAGAGTACAGACCGGGTGAGCATGGAGCCCCATGATGGCTAGATCCCATGACCCTGAGATCATGACTTGAGCCAAAGTCAAGAACCAGATGTTTAACCAACTGAGCCATGCAGGTGTCCCTTGATTTTATCTATCATCTATCTATCTATCTATCTATCTATCTATCTATCTAATCTATCTATCATCTCTGTCTATCTATCTAACATCATCTTTCTAGAACCAGCTCCTGGTTTCATTGTTCTGTTCTCTTGTTTTATTTTTAGTTTCTATCTCATTTTTGCTCTAATCTTTATTATGTTCTTCTTTCTGCTGGTTTTAGGGTTAGTGTTTGTGTTTATAGCTCCTTCAGATGTGAGGTTAAGTTCGAGATTTTTCTTACTCCTTGAGGTAGGTCTATATTGCTATAAACGTCCTTCCTAGAACCACTTTTGCTGCATGCCAAAGGTTTTGAACTATTGTGTTTTCATTTGTTTTTATGTACCTCTTCATTCTTTTATTTCCCAGTTGACTCATTCATTGTTTAGTAGAATGTTATTTAACTTCCATGTATTAGTGGTTTTTCCAGGTTTTTTCTTATGGTTCACTTCTAGTTTCATAGCATTGCGATCAGAAAAGATGCATGCTATCACTTTAATCTTCCTGAATTTTTTGAGACTTGTTTTGGGGCCCAATATGTGATCTATTCTGGAGAACATTCCATAGGCACTTAAAAAGAATGTATATTCTGCTGTTTTAGGATGGAATGTTCTGAATATATCTGTTAAGTCCACCTGGTCCATGTGTCATTCAAAGCCATTGTTTCTTTCTTGATTTTCTGCTTAGAATATCTATCAATGTAAATGGGGCATTAAAGTCTCCTACTATTATTGTATTATCTGTTAGTTTCTTTGTTATTAACTATTTTATGTATTTGGGTGCTCCCATGTTGGGTGCGTAAATATTTACAATTGTTAGATCTTCTTGTTGGAGTGTCCCTTTTATTATATAGTGTCTTGGTTTCTTGTTACAGTCCTTGTTTTAAATCTGGTTTGTCTGATGTAAGTATTACTGCTTCAGCTTTCTTTTGACCTCCATTTGCATGATAAATACTTCTTCATCTCTCATTTGCAATCTGTAGGTGTCTTAGGTCTAAAAATAGTCTCTTGTAAGCAGCATGTAGATGGGTCTTATTGTTTGTTTTTTTTTTTAAATCCATTCTGCCATTCTATGTTTTTTGATTGGAACAGTTATTCTATTTACATTCAAAGTAATTATTGGTATATATGTATTTATTGCCATTTTCTTGCTTGTTTTGTGGTTGTTTCTGAAGGTTTTCTCTGATCCTTTCTTGTCTTTCTCTCTAATGATTTGCTCATTTTCTTTAATGATATATTTAGTTTTATTTCTCTTTATTCTTTGCATACTTATTAGTGGTTTGATTTGTGGTTACCATTAGATTTGTATATAACTTCTGCAGATAGCAATCTATATTAAATTGATGGTCATTTAAGTTTGATGCCATTCTTACTCCTCTCCTCCCCATCTTTTAAGTATGTGGTGTCATATTTTATATCCTTTTATCATGTGAGTTCCTTGACAGATATTTTATAAAAATATTCATTTTTATTGTTTTTGTGCTTTCTACCTTTATACTGTCACTTTTGGTTTCTCCCTTCCATTCAAAGAGTCCTATTTAATATTTCTTGCAAGCCTGGTTTAGTACTCATGAATTCCTTCAGTTTTTGTCTGGGAAACTCTTTATCTAGCAAGGCTATCACTCAGAATAGAAGGAGAGATAGAGTGTTCTTGGCTAAAGATTTTTCCCATTCAGCACTTTGAATAAATCATGCACTCTCTTCTGGCTTGGAAAGTTTCTTCTGAAAAATCCTCATTTAGTTTTATGGGTTTCCTTCTATGTGATTGTCTTCTTTTATCTTGTTGCTTTAAAATTTTTCTTCTTTATCATATTTTTCCATTTTTATTATAAGATGTCTTGGTGTGGCTCTGCTTTTGTTGATTTTGATCAGGGGTTCTCTATGCCTCCTAAATATGGTTATCTATTTTCTTCCCCAGATTTGGAGTTTTTAACTACTATCTCTTCAAATAAATTCTCTGTCTCTTTTTTTCCTCTCTTCTTCTAGGGCTCTTATAATGTGAATTTTATTACATTTGAGGGAGTCCCTGAGTTCCCTAAGTCTGTTCTCATTTTGCATAATTCTTTTTTCTCTCTTTTGTTTAGCTTGATTACTTTCCATTACTCTTTCTAAGTCATTGATTTGTTCCTCTGCTTCTTCCAGCCTGTTCATTCTATCAGGTGTGTTTCTCATTTTATCTCTTGACCCCTTGATTTCTGCAATGCTATTCCTTGTCTCTGTGTTAAGAGTCTCACTCATGTCTTCCACTCTTTTCAAATCCAGTGAGTATCTTTATGATCATTGCTTTAAATTCTCTATCAGTCATGTTACTTATTTCTGTTTTACTTAGATCTGTAGCTGTAGCCCTGTCCTTTTATTTGGAACCAATTCTTTTGTCTTCTCATTTTGTCTGTCTCTTCCTGCTTCTGTGTGTTAGGAACGTCAGCTTTGGTTCCTGAACTTGAGGGTGGCCTAATGAAGAAGTTGCTTTTTAGTGCCCTGCAGTGTGTAGTGTTCCCTATTCCCCAAAGCCTGGCACTTCAGGGAATGTCTGTAATGTGTGCTATGTGTTCTTTCCTATTGTGTTCTGGCCTGAATGTGGCAAATTTTAACTAAGTGTATCTTGGTCTGCTTAGAAATGAGACCTGTTGCCACTGTAACTGGAACTGAGGCCCTCCAAAACTCCCTGTTTGGGAGACATGGTGTGGACAGGTGGTTGGGCTGGTCAGCTGTGGGAAGGGATCCATCAAGCTGGGACTGAGACAAATATGACTAGAAGGGTGGTTCCACTGGATCACAGGGGCAGGAGTGGTCGTGGTGGAGTTAAGGGGAAGGTACCTGGGTGGTGGTGTAAGTAAGTTAGGTAGTGAATGTAGGCCCTACTGGTTCTCACAGGTGGCCCTGTGCTTATGCTGAGGGGTAAGGGAGAGAAATGGTGCGTGCTGGTTCCTTTATTCCTGGAGGGGTCTCTCCATGAATGCTGTCTCTCTGGGCCATGCTCCAGAATAAAGAGAATACCTCCCCATTGTGTGCCCTAGGTGTTCTTCAGATCGTTTCCACACTGTATGTCTGTGGGCTTTTTGCCCTGCCTTTTCTCCAAGAGCCCTTATGCCCTCTGGGCTCATTCCAGGCCAAGTCAGCTGACCTCTAGAACTTAAGGCTTTAAGCCCCATGGATCACCAGAAGTTATGAAATTTGGGCCTTCTTGCTTTCCAAGCCAATTGCTATGGGGATTTGTTTTCCCTGCTCATTCCCGTGTGTTGGTTTGTCTCTTGCCCTTCTCTGTGACTGCAGCTCCCTCTACACCACAGCAACTGAGATATGTTTCTCCCCTAAATCCTGTCTCCACAGTTCCTACCTTTTCTGATGTGGCCTCTTCTATACCTTTAGTTGCAGAGTTTGCTCTGCCAGTCTTCAGGTCGATTTTTGGGGTATTTAGTCTGATTTGATACTTACCTAGTTGTATTTGTGGAATGAGATGAACTTAGAGTCTTCCTACTCCACCCTCATCTTCCCCTCCTCTCTCTAATCTTGGTTTTGAACAAATTGAGCTGGAGATACTTCTGATAATCAAATGTCCAGAAGATCAGTGGGAAAGCTATGGCAATACTGTAAGATTTGGTAGTCTTCAGAATGATTCTAAATACTACCTAACATTGATTTCCACTTAAAAGGAGTTCCCATTCTTGGTTGTTTTGCAATTTTAATGCCATTTTCAATATCCATTTTATATTTTAATGACATTATATGTAAAAGTGGTGTCTCATTTTGAAAAGACAGATTAGCAATCACAATAGATCTGCAGCTAGTAAAAACACATGAGCTATTGATAACTTACTGAGATATTTGAATATTGTATTCAGAAAAACCTGAAACTGATAAGGGTTGTTTCAGGGCATTGTTGTCTTTTGTACTCCTAAAATGGACTTAAGAAAGATAGTAGTAACATAATACCACTATAACTGATTATTATTTCCCACACATCTAAGAACATAGGTTCTCCCTCTCTGCAGACTTAAAAGCTTTATTTTAATTATTCCAATGAACCTAGTGCTTGATGTCTCCAATATAAAAAAAAAATTATGAACTAAGTATTACAACTAACTGTCGATCTTAAAGTTCAATCGTAGAAATTTTGTAGGAATCACAATATCTTCTAAAAGAAATCTAGGAACAGTATCATAATAGATACAATAAAATGAGAAAGTAAAAATTCTTTAAGCTTAATTGTTATTGTCATAATAAGATGTGAGTCTCCTATAATTGGAAGTAATATGGTCGAGTTCTGTGCTATAGACAAGACCAGATATATTTTGTATCAAAAAGAGGCAACCAGAGAAGAAAGATAAAAAAGGCTATTACCTAGTGATCTAAGCTAACAGGACTTTTGAATATGTTCAAGAGATATATTTGAACAACTGGCTTCATATAGAGGTTTATTCAGTTATGTCACTTATATTTAGAGGAATTATTATCTTTCCCATTGGCCTCTGTTTATTTTATTTAAGAACAGTTTCTCTTTACATTAATGTATAAAGGTTTTCAGCAAGGTATGCGACCCTTTTTAACGATGGCTATAGTTGACTTGGGAACAAAAAGTAAAGTATATTTGCAAATATGGATACAAGTCTCAGACATGAAAAAGTCCAGAATTCTCCAGCAGCTGCTATGACATTCACTGAGGACATGTCATCTCAAATAATTTGCCCTTTTATCTTCTTGATCTTGTCAGCACATTCAGTTTGGGTAGTAAAAGTACATTTTGTAAAGAAACAGATTTAAATACTTGTGTTGATAGATGTATTAATATTAACTGCAATGCAACTTTAAAACCTGACCGAGCTGGTTGGGTAGGTCCTGGTTGGTTTTAAAATTCAAGGTAGCAATTTTATTTTTTCATGAGAGAAAGTAAAATCTGGATGAATCGAATGCATTTCTTGTTCTCTTCATAACGAAAAGCATAGCTCACAAATTAACCTATTCCTTGTATTCTTTTTTAATATTGGGTTCCTTCAGCCAGTAGCTGCAAGCCCAAGTGGAATATTTTATATCATATGACAAGACCCTTGCAATACAAATGAGCTTTGAGGACTGAATCAAGACAGATGTTTGGGTACATTATTTAATAGTTTTACTGTAGAGGGTTGTAGGGTAATTACATTTAGGTAATTCTTGGTAAAAAAAAGAGACTGATCAAATACCCTGTATAAATTAACCTTTTCTACATAAACTATATCAAACATATGGTTTTAAAATGCTATTTGCTATTGATTGATTGAGTCAGCAGTTTGATGGAAGCAGTTCTTTTGCTGGTGATCTTTGCCTTGCTTACTTCTATGGCTTCAGTCAGTTGGCAGATTGGGAGATTGGTTGATCTGGAATGGCCCCACTCACATGCCAGGGTGGATGCTGGCAGCTAGTTGGTCTTAGTTGTTGGCTATAGTGCTATCAGTGGTTGAACAGCCTGTCTTTGGCTAATCCAGGCTTTATCACATGGTGGATGTTACAAATTTTTTTAGAGGAGCAAAAACAATGCTAGCCTAGAAGTGGAAGTGTTTTCAAGCCTCTGCTTTGGTCACTTTTTAAATATTTGTAATGTTACATTTGACAAAGTAAGTCAAGAACTGGAAAATTAGACTCCATCTTTAATGGGAAGAGCTTTAAGGTAACATTGCAAAAGGATGCCTGCACCAGATGGGAAGAGTCGGTAGACATTTTTGCACTCTACCCTTATCCCTATTAGGGACTTGGGACTCTTGTATCTTGCTGACAAAACTGTTATTCCTAATTTTTTTCTCTATTATTTATTTTAATTTTAGTCATTCTAGTGACTTTAATTATATTTCATTGTAGTTTTAATTTACATTTTTTTCTGAGTTGAGAAGTTGATGTTGAGACCCTTTTATATGTTGGTTGACCATTTGGATAGTCTCTGAATTTAATGATTTTTGCCTGTTTTTGTACTGAGTTGTCATGCTTTTAATTTTACTTTGTATGATGCCTACCTATATATGCATGCATAATTTTGATGCATTACAAATATATTCACCCAGTTTATGTATTGTCTATTCTCTTGTTGCATATTTTAATAAAAATAGATTCTCAATTATAATGAAGTCAAGTATTTAATCTTTTCCTTTATTATATCCTAATTACGAAATGTTTGCCTTCCCCATAGTCATAAAGATATGTTTTCTACAAATTTTTCTAGTTAACTTTAGATATTTAGGCATATGATACATCATGAATTATGTTGTTTATAATAAGGACCCTGAGTCCTTATTTTTTGGCCGTAGTTATTGTCTGAACTTGAATTTGTTTTAGATAGGCCATCTTTGCCAGAGAATTAAAAAATTGCTGTATCTGAATATACTGTGTGTGTGTGTGTGTGTGTGTGTGTGTGTGTATGGGAAACTTTGATAAATAAAACACTTTAAAATAGGACATCCGATTTTTGAAATTGATTATAAAATTAGCATATTTTATGATAATAGAAATTAATATAAAGCAAAATATGTCAAACTTCAAAAAATATATTCACCATGAATATGTTTGGATTTTTTTTGCCAGACCCTCTCATGTGATGTCTCTCAAAGTGAGACACAAAGATCATCTATATCAGAATCATCTGAGGCACATGTTAAGATATAGATGTAGGTGCTATGGCCATGTAGGCTCATTCCCAGGACTATAGAATCCATCAGAATCTTTGTGGATGAGACCTGGATGCCTGCAAAACCTATCCTGTTAGTGATGCCCATAAATTTAAAAAAGAAGCACAACCATGTATTTCAACGCTCTCCTGCTGTTGTGGTATTGTGACATAGAGGCTGAAACTTTCAAGAAACATTGGCTTAACTCTTAAGTTCTTTAATGCACTGTATATACTACTATCCATTCTATGTACTCTTTTCCTTTTCTGGCTCTTCCTTTAATAGTCTGACTCACACTTTATGCCTTAGCAATTCTGGACTATTATGGGATTCCTTTTCTCACTCCCCGTGACATGTCATAGTGTGAGATGACCTCCAATCTTGCTGTCTCCTCTGATCTCCTACTCCAAGTTCTAGTTTCCCCTGCCCTGCCCAACCACCTAATGTGTAGCTCTAACCACTGAAACTTATTGTCTCACAACTTCGAAGATGGTAGTACAAAATCAAGGTGTCATTAGGACTATGCTTCCTCCAAAAACTATGGGGGATTCCTCTCTTGACTCTTTATAGTGTTTGGTGGTTTTCTGGCAATCTTTGATACTCCTTTGCTTGTAGATGCATCACTCCTGTGCTTCCTGTGTGCTCATCTCTTTACATAGTATTCTTTTCATGATGACACCAGTTCTTTGGATTAAGGACCTACCCTATCCAGCGTGATCTCATCTTAACTAATTACATGTGCAAAGGTTCTATCTCTAAAAAAGTTTATATTCAGGGAAGCCTGGCTGGCTCGGTGGGGTAGGCCTCTGACTCATGCTTGGGTCATGATCTCATGGGTCATGAGATCAAGCTCCGTGTCAGGCTCTGCATCCAGTGGGGAGTCAACTTGGAGATTCTGTCCCTCTGCCACTTCCTCTCTTGTGCTCATGCATGCACTCTCTCTCTCAAATATTTTTAAAGAATAAGTTTACATTTGGATATTTCTGTGTTGAAGACTTCAACATATGTTTTCTTGGGGAACACCATTCATAATAACATCCTTTAAGACTTTTTCTTATTCTTTGTCATGGATTGTTTAAATGACTAAAAATAAAAACAAAAATATAAAATATGGTGACATTATGGTTATTATTTGAGGGAAAAGAATAGTCTTTTGAATGAGAAAAAAGTAATAAATAGATTGATAAATTTTATATCAAAATGAAAATTTCAGTATGGGAGAAATTTTGTAACTTTCATTTGTAGTATATTCATTTCCAGGAAAAGACTGCCAACAATTCAATACAAATTAAGACAATAGAAGAAACATGGGCAAAAAAGATTCATAGAAGAAGTACAACTGGTTTAAACAATGTTCTTTCTTTACGATCTTGACTTGTGTCATCTCTTCCCTGGGCCAACCTATCCATCTCCGTGTTTGTAACTTGTCCTTGCCCTGACACCTGCAACCAATTTTCACTCTGTATCCTTAACTGTATCTTTTTGACTTCTATCAGGTGCAGATTCATGAAGTTTCTTACCCCTCTATCCTCCACCCCCATGAGGCCCTGTGCATATCTTTATCATGCTTTTTTTGGTGTAACACGGTCTCTGTGTTTGTCTTCCCTCTTAGATTCCTAGTTCCTTGAGAACAAGGATTGTATGTGATTCCTACTTTAATCATCAGAACAGAAGTTAAACAGAGATGCATTTAGAGGACATTATGTTAAGTGAAAGAAGTCAAACACTGAAAGACAAACACTGTATGATCTTATATGTGGAAACTCAAAAAGCAGAACTCATAGAACCAGAGACTAGAATGTTGGTTGCCAGGGACACCTGGGTGGCTCAGTCAGTTAAGCATCTGCCTTCAGCTCAGGTCATGATCTCAGGGTCCTGGGATTGAGTTCTATGTCAGGCTCTCTGCTCAGCGGGGAGCCTGCTTCTCCCTCTGCCTGCCTCTTCCCCTGCTTGTGCTTTTTCTCTCTCAAATAAATAAATAAATAAAATCTTTAAAAAAATAACTTTTGATCTCACTGATATGTGAAATTTAAGAAACAAGACAGACAATAATAGCGGAGGAGAGGAAAAAATGAAACAAGATGAAACCAGAAAGGGAGACAAACCTTGAGACTGTAATCATAGGAAACAAACTGAGGGTTGCTGGAGGGGAGGAGGGTTGAGGGATGGGGTAACTGGGTGATGGAAATTGGGGAAGATATATGTAGTAATGAGCACTGGGTATTCTATAAAACCGATAAATCACAGACCTGTACTCCTGAAGCAAATAATACATTATATGTCAATTAATTGAATTTAAATAAAATTTAAAATAACCTTCCAAATAAATAAAATCTTTAAAGAGAAAAGAATGGTGGTTGCTAGGGGCTGGGGAATATGGAAAATGGAGAGATGTTAGTCAAAGTTTCCAAACTTGGAGTTATAAGATGATTAAGTGCTGGGGATGTAATGAATAGCATGGTGACTGTAGTCAATACTGTATTGTATACTTGAAATTTGGTAAGAGATCGTTAAGTGGTCTTACCACATACAAAAAAAGTAACAGATGGGTTATTTAACTTAAATATGCTAATGACCTGGCAACCTATACCTATAATCATCATGGTGTACACTCTTAATATATACCACTTTTATTTGTCAACTATACATGAACAAAGCTAGAAATAAAAAAAAAAAACAACAACTGTACAAATAAAGCAAGAAAAAACCCTACAGAACTTAAAGTCTTTAATACAAATGTTTGGACTTAATAAACTGTCCATTGTGTAACTCAAAGCCTCATATAAAAGATAAGTTTATATTTCAGTGCCAGAAGAATATACATAGGTTACTTTATTGGACACTGAGAACTGGAGCATCTAACTAAATATTTCTCCTCATTTGCCAAGAACTTCTGAACTAAATGTGATGCTGTATCAAGTAGTAACAAGTATGTATATTTTTCTGGACACTTAAAAGGAAATATGTAAGAATAACATGGATCTTCCTTAAATTCAGTTTAGTTGAATATAATTATAATAAAATATTCCAGAGTTCCATGTCATCTTTTGTTCTGAGAATATTCTTTCTTCTGAAAACAGGAATGAGAGAACTGATGAGTCTTACCCTGTTTCTTTCTTTTTTTCCTTACCCTGTTTCTGTAACTCCTTACAGGTAGCAAGTGTAGTCTAGTATCAAAAGAAAAAAATTAGAACATCAACTGTGATTAATATTTCGGGTAAGGAGAATGACAAAGCAAACACCAATTTGTTTAGCTCTTCAGTGAATTAAGTTGAAAAATATGAAAATGTGGTTATTAACTCCTTGTTCTGTGCTCAAAAAAGAAATTCTTTGTGGACAACTATTTGTGCCCTGAAATTCTTTCTCTCCTATTCTGAGTTTTGTATTCTAGTTTGACCAGGTTTTAGCATTGTCTCCTAGTGCACACATAGATAGGAAGTTGATCTCTTCACAAGTCTATAAACACTTTTGAAGCCATAGTAGTGTCATGGAATATTATTTTTCTGTGTAAACAAAGTAAGTTCTAGCTTGAGACTTCTGGGAAATTAAGCTTTCTATTTTATAGTTGCTTTGAACAACTTAAAATGGTCAATATTGAAGCAGCACCTCCCTAAAAAGCTTTCTTTGTAATAGAGTCTTCAGGAGGACTATCAATACTCACAGTGATACCACCAAACTTTAACCATTCCAAAAGAAATTAAGAACTATGTTCCATCCTAGTGTGCACCAAGCCATTAAAAAAGTAAGGTGCCTTATTTTGGTTCCTGTATGATAGTTACTGTCCCTGGGGTTGCTAATTGCTGCACCGATCGCAGTATAAGAATTTCCTTCTTGCATATTTGTTTCTCAGGCCTTCCCCCCCGCCCCATCTAAATAATGTACATTTCTTATCACTAAGCTTCTTAATTTCAAGAACTCATTTCAGCTAAGGTATCCAGCTGGGCTACATTGGATGATAAGGCTCACACTAATTCACCTGCAGCATCTTGATAAACAATCTTTAATGATGGATGAAGGGAAAGTAGTTTTCACCTAACAGAAGTGCATGTCTTCAGGCTGTTAATAGATGCTATCCAAACAAAAGCACATTTAGAAAAATAGTGAAAATAACATTTGGTTATGTATGCAAGAACCAGTATTTTCCTGGAAGCCTATAGAAAAACAAGTCCTATTAATACAATCATTGTGTCTGACTTAATATCTCGTTAATTTGCACCAAGCAGGCAATACATTTGTGAAAATAAAACTGATTGGTATGGATCTAAGGAAAACGATCTTATAGTATTCTAGTAATATACAATAACTCAAAATAAACTAACAAAATATTATCAAGTGTGTCTTCTAAATATCCTTCTTTAATCAAATGAAACCTTTATAGCTAAAATATGAAATACTTATGAAAGAACAGAAAATGAGTGAGATAAATAACCTATCTCATGATGATGTTTGCCCTTTTATTTTGCTCAGTAAAAGTCTTTAAGGAGAATGCAAAGATAAACCTCATCTAAATCAGGACGAAATTATCCTTTTGAATGTAAAGTGAGGATTCTTCACTTCTGGGGAGACTACTTAAAATTTTAATATCATTTATTATATCCCAACACTCCTAAGTAGGGTTTGAAATGGTTGAAAAAAAAAAAAAAACAACTAAGCAGCAATGAATCGTTTTTGCTAGCACTGCAGCTTAAGTACAGAAAACCAAATGTCATAATCATAGGAGCCACATAACTGCTACTGATTGACCTTCACTTTATAGACTTTATAGACTTTAGTAGGTCAGGGAGATTCAGAAACTGATGAGTTACTTAGTAAATGGAAAACAAAAACCCAATGGTTGTTTAATGAAGATAAATACTTTTCTGAAGTAGGAAGTAGGCTTCTAACAAGCAGCACTGTGGTATTATTAAGTAATAAAAAGGAAAATGTTCTTACTTTTACAATAAGTAAAAATAGGAAAGATGTAGATATGAATATTAATTGTATCTGCCACTTATTGGATAACTTCTGTGGGCCAGGCATATGTAACATATTACATTATTCTGAACACTCTACATGGAGCAATTTTGCCTTTATGGTTAAGGAAAGCAAGGTTCACAGAGGTTGACTTTTCTGCTAATGATGTATTCTCCCCCTCCTTTCCCCTTCTCACTGCCCTCCCAAAGTTCATAATGATCTCTGTGGTTAGTTGAAACCCAGTATGGTGGGTGGGGGGACGGGAACCAAAACCACTTTCTTTTTATCACACAACTTGTACTTGTTTCAAGAAAAGTCTACCCTTGAGTCACTAGATAAGCATTTATGCGTCTGGGGTGGCAGCAATTGGGAATCCTGCAGAGAAGAATCAGGTTATAAAGTTGGAAAGATGATTATAGGTGACTTCTACAGATGAGGGTAGTGAGTAAGCAGAAGAAAAAAGCAATCAGAGAAAGCTTTGAAGTTAAATGGGCCATTGGATGTCACTCAGAACACAAACAAATTACCTAATTTGTCAGTTTGTCTTAAAATTGGGTCTTATTTTGAATTAATCATATGATTTTGCTTCTATGACACACATGGCAATACCTTAACTGATCTGTATATTTTAAACTTTTACTAAGCCAACATGCCAATAATTATAAAACCTGTTTTTCTACCAATAAATTAAGCAATACTATTCCCTAAAAACAAAATATCAACTAGTAAAATAAGCAAAGCAGATACTGGATCTCAATTTAGCGTTTCAAATATTTCCATTAAATAAGGAAATGGACCTATGTACCTATAAGAAATAGACAAAATTTCACTGATGTATGCCAAAGACTTTTCTTTGGCTAATTTTAATAAAAACTAAAAGTGAAATCTGTTATTCTTTCTTTGAAGTAGTTGTGATTGTTGAGAATTTTTCCCTTGAAACTTTAGAAAAATGACTTTGTTGATTATGTACTATTTCAAATTGGACCTTAAGCTTTTTACAAAAAGTACCAGTCTAATTTAATAAGGGGAAGAGATATATTTCTAATCAGTCTAATATAATAAAGAGAAGAGATATATTTTGAGTATTTTCTATACACCATATATTTAGGCTTTCCATATATTTGGACTCAGCTGCCATTAAAAATGATTTGTGTGATCATTACAGATCCTGGGCACAAAAGATTATTAGATTTGTTGCTACCTTCAATTTAAATTCACAACTATCTATGTAGAAATAATTATGTAAACATATGCTTCCTAAAAATCTGAAACTTCTCAAAACAATTGGATAAATCTACATTATGAGCAAATAGAAGGTAAGATCATGTCCAATGAACATGGCAAAGCTACAGTTTTTTATGGAGTTTATATTCTAGTGAAGTGGAACAGAAAATAAAACTATAATCTGCATATATATTACACAGAAGTAACATAGAAAAACATAAAATGTAGAACAAAATGAGGTAGGAAACTTTTAAACTGTGAGAAAGGGAAATGTGTCAACAATAATTTAGGGACTAGAGGTGGCACCAATGCGAAGGTAATTTGCATCAATGGAGAGGAGGAAGACTGCAGCTACAATACATCTTTCCAGAGAGAGAAGGTCAAAGTTCAGTATTAGGCATTTTATGTTTTCCATGTCCATCAGAAATCCAAGTGGGTATGTGGTTACCAGTTGGATGTATGAAATTGTAGTTGAGTGTCTGTTTTCTTTTTTTAAAATATTTTATTTATTTATTTATTTGACAGAGAGAGAGAGACAGCAAGAGAGGGAACACAAGCAGGCTTCCCAACAAGCAGGGAACCCAATGCGGGGTTCAATCCCAGGACCCTGGGATCATGACCTGAGCTAAAGGCAGACGCTCAACAACTGAGCCACCCAGGTGCCCCTAGTGTCTGTTTTCATCCCAGAAATAAACTTCCTGGACAAGGACTCAGGTATACTTGATTTATTTTGGGGTAAACCCAGGAAGCACTGTGACAATGGGGGAAGTGAGACTGAGAAGGGAAAATAGCCAGTAAAGTATAAGTTACCAAGCAAATTAACAGTGGGGAATTAGGACTAAATGTCATTAGGGAACACTGGGAGCTTCTGTAAAATAAATCCTCAACCAGAAGGATGAAACAGGTCTTCATATATTAATTCCTTCAGTGATTTGTTGAGGCTGGCTTTCAGGAAACATGTATTGTTAGGCAATTCTGGCTTGTTCCATGTGCAGGCAGAGCAGGATCAGAGGCCAGAGAACTTCCTTTGGTGAACAGATGTAGACTTTGGCAACTGAAGTTCTTAGGCAACTTAGTAATACCTGAGTGGATATGGTTACAAGGCAGACATTATCTTCAGAGAGAGAAGAGGTCTGGGGGCTGTCAGCAATCAGCACTTAAGGTTATGAGACTGGATTAGATCCATGAAATAGGGCATAAAAATGGAGACAGGGACTAGCATGGGAGGTAGTTCAGTATTAAGGAATCAGGCAGAATAGGTAGAGTCTCAAAAGAACCCAGGAAGAAATGAACAATGAGATAAGAGGGAATGCAAGAAGAGAGGGTACTCTGTCCTGGGAGCAACATGAATAAAATATATTGAGAGGAGAAGTTATTAGCTGCATCACATGATCTCGATAGATTAAAAAAAATGGAAAAAGACTGAAAATTTACATTGGGACTTACCATGAATGTCATTAGGGACCTTAACAAAGCAATGTCAAGTAACAGGTGAAGCTAGAATAAATTAATCTTTAAAAAGAATATGACAAGGGAGGGAGAGAGTCTGGTCAACTCATTTAAGGATGTTGATCACAAAAAAAGAGTAACAGTGAATTAAGTGAAGACCTCTTTTCCAGATGCTTTCAAGAATACAGGGACAATATGGAGACCCTTTTTCCTCCTGAGATATTTCCTCCCTTTTGCACAGTGAAGCTCAAGATAGAGACATATCCATGACTATTGAGGGATACTTAACTATGGAGTCTCTTGGGGATCAGAGGAGATGAGCAGTAGAAAGCTATTGAGAATGAGGCATGAACACGCCTTAGGTTCCTGTGGAGGTTGAAGGAGACCATTATATATACATGTCAGTGTGAAGACAATGAGGACTGAAGCCTGGAGATGGAAGCGTGTTTAAGTAGATAAGTCAAAGAGACAATTGTTTTGTTTCTCTTTTTTAATTTTTTCAAAGTTTTTATTTATCTATTTGAGGGAGAGCACAAGTGGGGGAGGGAGAAGGCAGAGGAAGAGGGACAAGTGACTCCCCACTGAGCAAGGAACCCAGTGTAAGGCATGATCCCAGGACCCTGGGACCATGAGCTGGGCTGAAGGCAAATGATTAACCAACTGAGACACCGAGGCGCCCTAATGAGGCAGTTGTTTCCAAAACAGAAAGCAGATTCAGGGCTTTGGTTTGGGAGCTGAAGAAGAGCTATAGCTTGGTACCTGGCCAAAGGAATCTCCAGTGTCAAGCTCAGAAACAGATGCCCCATTCTCTTCTCATGGAGAACAAAGCCCTTTATTTCCAAATCTGCATACTGGACACATCATGGCTGAGCAAGAGGCTGACCCCTGTTTTTAGAGAAGTGTAATAGTTGAAATCAGAAAAGTTCATCACATGGAATCCAGGAATGCATGAATAGAATTAAAAAATGGAGTATTGTTGGCCATCTGGATGTCTTCTTTGCAGAAATGTCTGTTCATGTCCTCTGCCCATTTCTTGATTGGATTATTTGTTCTTTGGGTGTTGAGTTTGCTAAGCTCTTTGTAGATTTTAGATACTAGCCCTTTATCTGATATGTCATTTGCAAATATCTTTTCCCACTCTGTCAGTTGTCTTTTGGTTTTGTTGACTGTTTCTTTTGCTGTGCAAAAGCTTTTGATCTTGATGAAGTCATGAAAAAGTGCTCCATATCACTGGGCATCAGGGAAATACAAATCAAAACCACAATGAGATACCACCTCACACCAGTCAGAATGGCTAAAATGAACAAGTCACGAAATGACAGATGCTGGCGAGGATGCGGAGAAAGGGGAACCCTGCTACACTGTTGGTGGGAATGCAAGCTGGTGCAACCACTCTGGAAAACAGTATGGAGGTTCCTCAAAAAATTGAAAATAGAGCTACCTTATGACCCAGCAATTGCACTACTGGGTATCTATCCTAAAGATACAAACGTAGTGATCCAAAGGGGCACGTGCACCCGAATGTTTATAGCAGCAATGTCCACAATAGCCAAGTTATGGAAAGAACCTAGATGCCCATCAACAGATGAATGGATAAAGAAGATGTGGTATATATATACGATGGAATACTATGCAGCCATCAAAAGAAATGAAATCTTACCATTTGCGATGACATGGATGGAACTAGAGCGTATTATGCTTAGCGAAATAAGTCAACTGGAGAAAGACAACTACCACATGATCTCCCTGATATGAGGAAGTGGAGATGCAACGGGTTGGGAGTTAAGGTGGTAGGAAAAGTAAAAATGAAAGAAGATGGGATCGGGAGGGAGAAAAACCAAAAGAGACTCTTAATGTCATAAAACAAACTGAGGGGGGTGGGGAGAAGAGGGGTTGGGTGAGGGTGGTGGGGTTACATCATATGTTTAAATAAAGCTTAAATAAAGTAAAAAAAAAAAAATGGAGTATTTTGGCATTTATAATCTGGCCAGGAAAGAGAATGTACCTTGCAAGAAAGAGTGAGGATGAGGGGAAGAGGTGATTTTATCATGTAGTCCTATCCTATTATGTTTTGTTTTTAGAGTAATAAAAGAACTCAACAAGACCAGAGACCCAGCTCTAGTGTTTGCTCTTTACCTTAATCTTTGTGTGGCCTTGGGGAAGTCTTCCAACTTCTTTGATCTTACCACATAGAGGAAAGGGAGGAAGAGAGTTTTCTTTCTTAATGTGAGAGCTCTAACAACATGCTTATATGGTGATGAACATGATCTCATAAATATGAAAGTTATTATGTTAGTTATCACCCCAAAGTGGTTACCCTGAGCAGGCAAGTTTAGAAAAATTGTATTAGATTCTTTCTTGAACTAAACATTTGTATTATCAAGTTAGGTTGCCTAAACCTAATTTTCCAATTTTCTCCTTTTCCATTCTGGCAACCTTCATTTCTTCTATCTCTCCTTCCTCCTGTAATAATATATTGAGTGCATACCATGAGACAGGACCTTTCCTAGGGCCTAGTACATAAAAGGATGGCTATACTATTTCCTTAAGGAAATTTTGAAATTCAAGAACAATAACCAAATAAACAATTGAAATAAGTAATTTAGGAAAAAACAAATTTAGAATACAAAGACTATAGAATTTGTTCCTGAAGGACAATTATGTAAACAATTATTTAAACAATAATATTTAAAACTAGATGGGAATTACTATTGATCATCTATCAAACCAGATTTCTTTCTGCACTGTTTTTGGATAAATGGAACATAGGTAATACAGGTTTTGCTTCAAAGCGTCTGCTGATCTTCCATTGTAATTTGTATCCTATTTTAATGAAATAATCTGATTTGAATGACCTCCACTTGCAAAAGACTAATTTATCATCATAAGTGTGCAGCTTTGACTATAATGCCATGCTCTCAGGATATGAAAGAGGCATATTCCAATGAGTAGCATTTTAAGTAAAAGCATCAAATCATAACCAAACAACTCCCGTGGAAGTCAGTCAAGAGACTGCACCAAGTGTCAATTTAAGAAAGCCTTCAAACCCCTAGGTGTTTTTGAAAAACTTCCCAAATAGCTCTTTTGTGGAATGGGGATGATCTAAATGAACATTGTTTCACACCCAATTTGTTGTGCATAGTTTGTCCTGCCTTCCATGCCCATTAAATTCCAAAAATGCTTTGTGTGCAGCCTGGGAGAGGTATAAACAAACTAAGTACAGGCTTGATTGTACTATGGTAATTGGAGCTTTGCACCTCACACAGCCTCATCGTGGGTGTGCATATTTTCTAAAAGCTTACAGTTTGCATAGATCTACCCCCCCCTTTTTGTAGAACTGGTTTGTACATGTATTTTATTTTTAGATGTGAAATATGTTTCAAAGCGCAGTAAGCTCAGAGAAAGATTTTTAAGAAAATCAATTGCATATGTAGGACAAATTGGTGATGTAGAATGCTTGTGATCATGGCACAGAGCCTAGCTTTTGAATATTTTTCAGTTCCTACTTGTAATGATATGGCCAGAAAATTAGCATGTTGTTTCAGTTTGTGGCATATTTGCATTTAAGTCAAATGTTAAGTAATCCATTCATGTGGCACCTTAACTAAAATAAATAGGTAAGTTCCAGTACTTCTAATGAAAGTCCTATATTATTATTCATTATATGAAAGCATCTAAATTTTTTGAGAGACAGGTGTTTGCTCATCTTGCTCAATGCTATTTATTGCTACTTTTTCAATACCTAGTACAGCGTTGAATAGTTGAAAGAGTAGAATTACTTGCCTTGGGATAAAAGCTTTCTAGTGCTTCACCCTTAAGCATCATGTTAGCATTAGGTTTTTCATAGATGTTCATTATTACTAGTATGCTGAGAATTGCTTTTATGAATAAGTACTGAATTGTTTCAAATACTTTACTGTAACTATTGAAGAGAGAATATGGCTTTTCTCCCTTATTCTATTAATATTGAAGTGACATTGGATGATTTTCAACTGACAGATCTTGTATTTTTAGAATAAGCTCTACGTGCTTATGATGCTTCATTTGCTACATTTCTTTAAAGATTTTGTGTGTATGTTCATGAGGTATACTGGAACGTAATTTTCTTAAAATGAGTTTATGAATTTGCCAAACTTTGATATCAGAGATGTAGGGAGAAGCTATCCTCTATTTTCTGAGAATTTTCATGTAATGGGTATTATTTCCTCCTTAAATATTTGGAGTAATTTACTGCTTAAGATATCTAGGCCTGAAGATTTTTTGTGTGAAAAATTTTAATTGCAAATTCAAATTATTTAATAAATATGGGGACATTTGTATTTTCTACTTCTTCTTGTGTCAGTTTTGATAACTTCTGTTTTTCAAAGATTTTGTACATTTCCATGTAAGTCATCAAATTTATTGGCATGAAGTTCACAGTATTCTCTTATATTCTTTTAATGCTTATAGCATTTGTAGAAAGTAAATATTTGTTGAAAGTTGAATAAATAAGTAAACCACAGAAATTTACCCAAATTTGTTTCAACTCTCCACTGTTTTTTAAATTTTTGTAAAGCAAAACAACAAGAAATACCTTTCGATCAGACAGAAAACTTTCCTCAGAAACTTTAAAATACATTTTATAAAGAAGTATATAGATATGAATGAGAGGGAAATGATTTTGAGTAAACATGAGCTTCCTCAACTTGTTCCTCATCTCCCCCTCCCTATTCTCCTATTGTGACAGCTCAGGAAATGGTCCCCCATGGGCCCCATTAAGAGTTCAGCTAAATACATTTTCATAAATCAATTAACCATACTCTAACCTTACTAACTGCAGAATGAAATGTTTTTCATCTTTACATTTTTCATAATATTTGATACAGTGCTTTGTCTAGTGTTCAGCACATGTTTCATTCATGATTTGAGACAAGTGTCTTTGAGCTATAAGAAATCAAAAAGATCAATTTATGAAATAAACTATGCTTTGTGGCTTGTATAAAATTTAAGTTTAGAGTCTTTTCTAATTTCTAGAACTTAAAGAGAGCTCAGCACAGTAAATCTACTTTGATATTATATGAAAAAAGTATGACCTATATCCTTGCTAATTTCCAGACTTTGTAACCAAGCAGTAATTAGACAGATAGGGGCCATTAGAAGTTAGTGCATTTCTCTTTATTCTCATAAATTTCTGATGTGAACAGTTTGTTTATTGAATGGAAAGCCAGGATTTGATGCTTTATTAATATCCTGACTTTATATTTTGTCTCAGTATGAAGCTTCTTTCCTTTAGACATTTGACAATGACTAAAGAAAAGGCTCCCAATTGTAAAAAATAAACAAAATATTTTATGCTTACCTTTTTCACAATTTGGCTGTGTTCTTTAACAGGGTTCATAAAGATATTTCCAGCTCTAAAATACTATAATTTCATTTACATGGGGACTAATCAGCTTTCCTTCAGCCTTTCATCACCTTCTATAATTATTAAGAATTATTCTTTTTGAGCTTTAAAACCAGAGTCAAAGATCCTCAAAAATTATTCCTCTTCTTTTTCTTTTGAGCCTATTCTCAAATTCAGAGGTACAGTGAGATTTTCAAGTTTCTGCAACTCACATGAACAGTCAGTTTCAGGCTACAAAATGTGAATTCTCTGAATTAGTATATGACAAAGATGTGCCTCCATCTAGTCTTTACCTTCCAACACATAACCCTATTACAACTCAAGTATGTTGGAAAGACCTTAGTCAATCTACTTTTAAAAATTAATCTCCAGGGGCACTTGGGTGGCTCAGGTGGTAAAGCGACTGCCTTGGGCTCAGATCATGATCCCGGAGTCCTGGGATCAAGTCCCACGTGGGTCTCCCGGCTCCATGGCGAGTCTGCTTCTCCCTCTGACCTCCCCTCTCATGCCCTGTCACTCTGTCTCTCTTCCCCTCTCAAGTAAATAAATAAAATCTTTAAAAAAATTAATCTCCAGAAAAAATGTTGACAGATTTCCTCATCCTTTTAAAACATTTTCTTGCAGAATACTTAATGTGATAGAAGAATTAAAATAGCTAGACAAAGTTTTTTTTTTTTTTTTTTTGGTCATCCTGGTAATAAATTGCTTCTACTAGATCAACAGAAGCAAAACTTTAAACTAGATGCATAACCCGTGACAGAGTGGATTTGTTACAGATCTTAATCAGTGATACTAATCTCATAATTAACCTCATAATTAATGTAAGAATAATTGTAGTGGAAATAGTATTTGTTACATATCTCATCTACTCCTAAAAAACTTTCCTGCCCTTCCTGTTGCATTTTCCTCCTTCCTTGCTTCCTATCCCTCTTTTTCCTACTTTCCTTCCCACCTCCATTTAGGAAACAAGTACTAAATACTGGAAAGGAATCCAAGTTCTTCAGAAATGCCAGGACTTTTTGTCTTTGGAAACCTGAATCTTTACATGGCTGGGAAATATGTTGTTGGAAGCTGTGTTAATCAGTTTTACTTTAGCTGTTGGTCATGGTTCTATAATAGCATTCCAAATTATGTGAGTTTTCTCCATAGAAAATCTGATGAACCAGAAGAATGCTATTGTATTTAGCCAATATCAGTAGGTATTATCTGCACTATTACCTGGATTCAAACTTTTCTCTTGTTTCTCTTCCTTTAAAATATGAATCTCCTCAAAGGAGGTGTCTTACTGCAGGGTGCTTGCTTCCTAACACAGCACTTTCAGAAAGGGTAGGGGAAGCTTTACCCAAGAGGTTGGTGATGAAATGTTTTTTTTTAAAAATTAAGCTAGTGTAATCATTTACATTGTATATTAATTAAGGACTCACATTTTGTTACTAGCCACAATCTTGCTGTAGTCCTTCTGCAAGTTACTTAAACTTTATGACCTTTAGTTTTTTCATCTGGAAAGGGATTAGAGTAACATTCATAAGGATGATGTGAGGAATTAATAACATGGTGTTGGTTCATAAGTGCTAAAGAAGTGCTCCCTATAATGATAATTTTCATCATCACTATTATAAATTACCTGCTCAGGATTCCTGAGTTGATAAATTCTTCCAAGAACCAAGTCTGGAAGCACAGTTGAGATGTAATAAGTCTGTTTTCCTAGGAAATGGACTCTGAAATGGAAATTTGCATAACAAGTTTATTGAGAAATGCTTTCGGTAACATCTGTCAGTGGACAGACGGTGGATTTGAACTGAGATACAGGTGCCCCTTGCTTCAGGTGAACTCCTGGAGAGCTCTGGGACCCAGATAGCCCTTCAAGGTTGACCTTTGAGAGAAGGGAAATTGGTATGTGTGTTTTCACATTGGACAGTCATGGATGTGGACTGCCCCAGGTCTGGGGGAATGAAAATTTGGGTGCTATAGTTTTTTTCATCTGAAAGCAAATCCTGGGGAGACACTCAGTTGGGTGTTAAGCAGCCAATACGCCCTGCATCTGGGAATGACTTCATTGATCCTGAAGGGAGGGATTAGGTAGACCATCAAAGGGTCCATTACTGCTGTCCAGTTGAGAATTTACCATATGTGTGAATCTACAAAACTCCTGAAAAATAATGTTACATAATATATAAATGAACAAAAATTATTTAGTAATAGGTTAGGTTTTGTAAGTCAAAAAACTGAGATGTAAGGAATTTGTGGGTCACCCTCCAGGAGAGGTAAGATTTAAGACATACCTTGAATAGTCAGTGGCCTGGGAAGAAAGTCCAGATCAGCAGGTGATAAGAACAAGGTATAAGGACAGAAGTCAGAAGGGCTGGTGGAATAGTTACTTTTAAATAAACATGTACAGTTTTATTGTGCACATTTAATAACAAATATTTTGCTTATGGTAATATTCTAGAGTCCCTGAAACTAAAAGGTAAACAACAACAATAATAAACACAACAACTAAATTAAGAGTTATGGCATGTTCAATTACATACTAACTGAAGACAGAGACTGTAGGTCATTCACTCTGCAGTGATCAGTAAAATGTCTTTTCTATAGATGGTAGTCAGAAAGAAAGTTTAATAAAATAGGAGGAACTGATCCCTGCTTAGTGCTTAGCATTGTAAGTGCTCACAAGCTATGTGTCAAGTAATTAGAGTAATCAAGATGCAGTCACTGACTTTAATTAAACTTTACAGCACTGAGTGAGGAGTAATAAATTTATATGAAATAAAAGTGGAGAGGATTTAGGGCCAATCTGAATTGTATATTGATTCAGATGATAGTAAAATATATGTGTATGGACACATCGGTAATTAACTAGTGTAAATCATTTGCAATGAGTCTTCTCTCTCAAATACATATTCACAAAGAATATAGTGAAAAAAATGCCCAAACATTTTGTTAGTCTTAGTCTTGACGCTAGACATCTGCATATTTCTGAATAGCTGCAGGTGTAACATTGCATGGCCATGCTCAACTTAATGAAGAATGATCAGAGTACTTAATTAGTTTTGATGTTGAATTAGAATTAGAAGTCTGAATCTGGGAAATAGGAGGTGAAGCAGACTCAGAGTAAGAAATTCCCCGGTAAAATAATTAAGAGCTTTGTTCTAAGAGGATTGAATTGTCTTCTCATGTATTCACCCGTCATTTTTCTAGTGTTTGTTATGTGTTAAATCTAGGAAAGCAACAACTAGGGAACTATGAAGTTTTTATTCTTATGATAGAGTTTAAATGGAGGGCCAGAGGGAGAAAATAACTAGATGCATATGTAGCTGTCAATTGCTGAGTACTAAGATGGGGAAAAGTGTGTGTGTATGTGGAGGGCAGGGAGATACTCACTCAGGATAATGAGGGAAGACACCTGTAGAACCATAAACTTTGAAGGATAGATTAAGAACTTGGCTAATAAAAGACAAAGAAACTGGTAGGAGGAGGAAGTAGGAAGGAGAATGTTCCATGTAGAAGGAGCAACATGCAACAAGGCCCTGATATAGGAAAGAATTTGGCATATTTGTCACGTGGCAGGAGTCCACAGGTTTGTAATGGTGTGGGCAAGAGAGAGATACAAGTGAAATGGGAAGGGTAAAGGGTACACAGCCTTGGCTAAGCATATAGATTTTAATTTATGTCATGGAAACCAATAAAATTTTTTTAAATTAAATTAAATTAAATTTTTTTTCAGTGTTCCAAAATTCATTGTTTATGTAGCACACACAGTGCTCCATGCAATAGTGCCCCCCATAATACCCACCACCAGGATTGCCCACCCTCCACCCCCTTCCCTCCAAAACCTTCACTTTGTTTCTCAGAGTCCACAGTCTCTCATGGTTTGTCTCCCCCTCCGATTTCCCCCAACTTCCTTCTCCTCTCCATCTCCCAGTGTCCTCTATGTTATTCCTTATGCTCCACAAGTAAGTGAAACCATATGATAATTGACTCTCTGCTCAACTTATTTCATTCAGGGTAATCTCTTCCAGTCCCGTCCATATGAATGGTATGAATACCCAAAAGTTGGGTATTCATCCTTTCTGATGGAGGCATAATACTCCATAGTGTATATGGACCATATCTTCTTTATCCATTCGTCCATTGAAGGGCATCTTGGCTCCTTCCACAGTTTGGGAACTGTGGCCATTGCTGCTATGAATATTGGGGTACAGGTGGCCCTTCTTTTCACAACATTTGTATCTTTGGGGTAAATACCCAGTAGTGCAATTGCAAGGTCACAGGGTAGCTCTATTTTTAATTTCTTAAGGAATCTCCACACTGTTTTTCAAAGTGGCTGCACCAACTTGCATTCCCACGAACAGTGTAAGAGGGTTCCTTTTCTCCACATCCTCTCCAACACTTGTTGTTTACTGTCTTGTTGATTTTGGCCATTCTGACTGGTGTAAGGGGGTATCTCAATGTGATTTTGATTTGAATCTCCCTGATGGCTAATGATGATGAACATTTTTTCATGTGCCTGTTAGCCATTTGTATGTCTTCTTTGGAGAAGTGTCTGTTTGTGTCTTCTGCCCATATTTTGATGTGATTATCTGTTTTGTGTGTGTTGAGTTTGAGGAGTTCTTTATAGATTTTGGATATCAGCCCTTTGTCTGTTGTGTCATTTGTGAATATCTTCTCCCATTCTGTGGGTTGTTTCTTTGTTTTGTTTACTGTTTCCTTTGCTGTGCAAAAGCTTTTGATCTTTATGAAGTCCCAAAAGTTCATTTTCGCTTTTGTTTCCTTTGCCTTTGGAGACATATCTTGAAAGAAGTTGCTGTGGCTGATGTCGAAGAGGTTACTGTCTATGTTCTCCTCTAGGATTTTGATATATTCCTCCCTCACATTGAGGTCTTTTATCCATTTCAAGTTTATCTTTGTGTATGGTGTAAGACAATGGTCGAGTTTCATTCTTTGACACATTGCTGTCCAATTTTCCCAGCACCATTTATTGAAGAGTCTGTTTTTCCAGTGGATATTTTTTCCTGCTTTGTCGAAGATTATTTGACCATAGAGTTGCAGGTCTATATCTGGTCTCTCTACTCTGTTCCACTGATCTATATGTCTGTTTTTGTGCCAGTCTCATGCTGTCTTGGTGATCACAGCTTTGTAGTAAAGCTTGAAATCAGGCAACATGATGCCCCCAGTTTGGTTTTTCTTTTTCAACATTTCCTTAGCAATTCAGGGTCTCTTCTGGTTCCATACACATTTTGGGATTGCTTGTTCCAGCTCTTTGAAAAATACCAGTGGAATTTTGATCAGGATGGCATTGAAAGTATAGATTGCTCTGGGAAGAATAGACATTTTGACAATGTTTATTCTTCTGATCCATGAGCATGGAATGCTCTTCCATCTTTTTGTGTCATCTTCAGTTTCTTTCATGAGTGTTCTGTAGTTCCTCAAGTACAGATCCTTTACCTCTTTGGTTAGGTTCATTCCCATGTATCTTGTGGTTCTTGGTGCTAAAGTAAATAGAATTGATTCTCTAATTTCCCTTTCCATATTTTCATTGTTAGTATATAAGGAAGCAACTGATTTCTGTACATTGATTTTGTATCCTGCCACATTACTGAATGGCTGTATGAGTTCTAGTAGTTTGGGGGTGGAGTCTTTTGGGTTTTCCATATAAAGTATCATGTCATCTGCAAAGAGAGAGAGTTTGACTTCTTCCTTGCCAATTTGAATACATTTTATATCTTTTCGTTGTCTGATTGCTGTTGCTAGAAGTTCTAGTCCTATGTTGAACAACAGTGGCAAGAGTGGGCATCCTTATCGTGTTCCTGATCTCAAAGGGAATCAGCTTTCCCCATTGAGAATGATATTTGCTGTGGGTTTTTCATAGATAGATTTTATGAAGTTGAGGAATGTTCCCTCTTATCCCTATACTTTGAAGCATTTTAATCAGGAACAGATGCTGTATCTTGTTAAATGTTTTTTCTCCATCAATTGAGAGGACCATGTGATTCTTATCTCTTCTCTTATTGATTTGTTCTATCACATTGTTTGATTTCTGAATGTTGAACCATCCCTGCATCCCATGGATAAATCCCACCTGGTCATGGTGGATAATCTTTTTAATGTATTGTTCGATCCTATTAGCGAGGATCTTGTTGAGAATCTTGGCATCCATATTCACCAGGGTTATTAGTCTGAAATTCTCCTTCTTGGTGGGATCTTTGCCTGGTTTGGGGATCAGGGTAATGCTGGCTTCAGAGAAAGAGTATGGAAGTTTTCCTTCTGTTTCTATTTTTTTTTGAAACAGCTTCAGGAGAATAGGTATTACTTCTTCTTTGAGTGTTTGGTAGAATTCTCCAAGGAATCTGTCAGGTCCTGGACTCTTGTTCTTTTGGGAGGTTTTTGATCACTGATTCAATCTCACTACTAGATATTGGTCTATTCAGGTTATCAATTTCTTCCTGATTAAGTTTTGGAAGTTTATAGGTTTCTAGGAATGCATCCATTTTGTCTGAGTTGCTTAACTTGCCAATAAAATATTTTAACCAAAAGAGTGGCATTAATTGATCCAACAGATATGTATTCAAAATCTTAATATATGCCCAGAAAGGTTCTAGGTCCTTGGTATACATTAGTGAGATAAGACACACATTCTAGCTTGTACTAGACATAAGCATATACCCTAGTTTGTATATAGGGGGTGAAGATAGATAACAAACAGTAGGCCTAATAACTGAATTTTACAATAAATCAGAAAGCAATGAAATTTAAGGCCATCTAATGTCAGGAATGCCAGGGGTGGGATGTGGAAATTGCCTGCGATTTTAAATAAAGCCGTCAGGGCAGTCTTTGGTGATTAGGTTATGATTTAAAAAGATCATTTTGCTTCAGATATTGGGTGTTCTTCCAGATTTTGACTCTGAACTAATGGAGATACCTTTTGTTATCCTTGATATGATACAAACTCTGCCCCTGTATGAAGATTTTATGTAAGTGTAATTGTTTGTAACTGTGTCCATTGTTTTACACTCAGGATCCCCTTGGATTTTGTATTGTTGTGTTTCATTCACAGAACCAGTGTTATGGTTCTGTGCTTCTGTTTCATTCTTGTCACATTGTTTGAATGTGAGATGATATAGAAAAATATGCTTTCAACAGCTTAATAGAGGGAAAAACATAATGTTTTTATACCCAGTGGGTTACCTGAGTAAGCACATAATCATATTCTAAAAATTGGCTAAGTCAACAGGAGAGAAGTCAGTTTTCTGGAGATTTCGGTATCTTTCATTACCCTACATTGGCTATAGAATGAAGAACTCAAGTCTGATTAAGAAATGGTAAGTGTTCTGCTGAAACTTTTAAACTGGAGCTAGATTTAAGTTAGGATCAGTTCTTGTCTTGATGTCAATGTCTGATCAAGATCAATTTCTATTATCATTTGGTTCCTCCTTCCCAGTTACATGTGCTTGAGATGATTTTTAGAATATAGTATGATTCTATGGATCTATTTAAAATATTTATATCATCATGGTATTAGAGATGTTTAAAGTGAAATTCTGACTAATAAGATTTATCAATTTAATTTATCAATTAAGTTTTAAGACAAAGTGGAATATACCTTTTCTTATTAATTCTTCATTCATTCAACAAACACTGAATTTCCATTATAGGGTAAGTCCAGGTCTAGGTGCTCAGGAATCCGATAAAAAAGACACAATTCTTACCTTGGGATGCCTCCACCAAAGAAGATATAGATATCTTTCTCTTCTAGAGATCATTTTCAATTGGATATGTGAAACCCAATTCATTCCGAAACTTTAAAAGTGATGAGGAAGGAAAAAAGAAAGGAGACATGTTGATTGAGGTAGAAAGGAAGAATACAAGATCGACTCCAGAGATAAAGCATTTCGTTAGACAAGTTTTACTTTGTACAAGCACGGTCAAATGAGAGGATGCCTGCATGCTGAAATGCAGTTCATGCTTCACTAATGGAGTTTTACACTTTGTAACAGGATTGCTCCTTCTGATACAAGCGGTGCCTTTTTCTAATATTCAAAATCTGTGAATGGATGAGTGGTGACAGTGATCAGCTCCTATATTTGATGATATTGATAACTGATAATGATCAATTATCATTGATAATTGACATGTGTCAGGCATCATGCTCTGTGCATAAGATCTCATTTTATCTGAACCACCTAATGAGGGAGACACTGATATCATCCCCCTTTTACAGATGAGAAAACTGTGGATTAGAGAGAATATAATGTATACCCAGCTAGTTGAGCCAGGATTTGAAGCTAGCCTGTGTATCTCCATGGCTCACAGATTCCAACAACCACATTGAAGCATAATGTATACAAACATGCCGGCACACACACACACACACACACACACGCACTTGAATTTGATTATCATTTGTCGCTAAAGAGTATACAACATCTGTAGACTAGCAGAGGATTCAAATGTATAGCAATCTTGTATTTAGAATTCAGTATTACTAAGCAGGGATAAATTGCTGTTATGGGATTCTTGGTTACACTGCTCTATTAATTTAACAGCAGACTCTGACTTTATTACAGTAAATAACATATTCATTAAAATGTTTAAACACTCATGAATGAAGAGAAGAGGCATTAGAGATGCAGTCTGGTAGCATAACAAAGGAGTGGAATCATTTCACTGCATTAGGGAATTCTGTGGAGGTGATCTGCATGTTCTCAGTTTCTGACTCTTTTAGTCTGTTTTATGTTTGGCATTCAAGCCTTTTCATACGCACCACAGAGGCTAACTAAAGAGAGCTATTTATTTGGGAGAGAAAAACCAGCAGCCTCTCAGTGGAATCAAGCAATTAAGAAGTAATGTAAGCCTTCATGAAGAAAAACTTTGTTTTGGATTGGTTTAGGCTAACCCACCACAGGGAAGAATGGAGCAGTCCTTCATTCATTCATGTGGCATGAAAAAGACAATTGCACTCTGAGCAGGGGACTGAAAATGCAAGTGCTTTATGAATGTCAACTAAAACTGCTTCTTCAGGCAATTTTGTTTAAGATTCCGACTTCCTAGGTTTGAGATTATCTGCTCTGGGGAAGGATGGCTCCTGGATATTCCTAATGTCAGTATTTGGTGCTTTTATACTGATGAGTTGAAATATACAACAGGAGTGATTTTAAGACATAAAACATTATCTTTGGCTAATTTTAATCACCCCTGGAGCCCTTTGAACAGGATACTGTAGGTGCACAGTGTGTTATATGCAGCAAAGAACGTTGAGGTTGTTGTAAAGACGTGCGCTATAAGAACTCAAGTGATAACAGTGGTGCTAGGAGAAGACAGAGGAAGAGAAATAACATCTTATATTGATGCTTCTTGACTACTCTTAATAGAATATATGAGTTACTGAAGAGGAAAGGGTTGGTCTCTTTCTGCTTCTGTTCACTTATTTAAGCAGTAGGTACTTAGCACCTGTGAACTCGAAGGCACAGGGCGGTGCTGAGTATACATTGATTGAAAGAAATAAGACCCTTGCTCACACAATAATGGCAATCTAGGCAGAGGCACACGGAGAACACAGCACTAAGAGTGTATGAGGGAAATATGTAAAGGAGTCAAGCAAATAAAGGAAGGCTTTCTTCCAATAAGTAATGTATGGGCTGAAATCTTATGTATGAAACAGAGTTAACTTGGTGAATAAGAGAAAGACCCTTTTAGGCTAGGAAAAGTTCCTGTATCAGGGAAGAGGATGATGCATGAAACTGTGAGACTGGCGTAGAAAGCAACATGGTGTGATTGTATTTCTTTACTTGGTGAAATTAGGTCTGATGGTGCGATATACCTTGGTTAATGAATCAGAATGATTCACTGTACTCTTCCTTTGAACAATCCGTCAGCATAGGTCCTTCAAACAGGATCATGAGGAACCTCAGCCAGCCCACAGTGGGCATGTAGCAAGAGGGAGAAAGAAAGCATTTTTTATTTTTAGCCTATAAGGACATTGATAAGCTGCTTGATACTGCGGTGTTACCTAGATTATTCTGATTGATACAGGGCTACATTATGTACAACATTTTAATCAATATTAATTATTGTTATCTTTATCCAAAGAGCAATGGAAAACTATTAAAGAATTTTGGATAGGGTGATCAGTAGTATCACTGCCATCTTGTTAGCTAGCTCATCCTTGGTGAGGTCAAGTTTATGCTTTGCCATTACACCTAATGGTCTGGACAGTTTGTGTACAAGCTCACCGAACAAGCCTTAGGTGATTGAGAAAAGATGCCTACAGGATTTGGTCTGACATCTTCTCCCCCAGATTATTGAAATCCTTTTTTATAGTGTATCCCCTTAGAAGAATATTCATTCTTGGATGTTAATACCCTCACATAGTGCCCGTTCCTAATACATCCTTATTCCCTAGATCTCGTTTTCTAATCTTGTCACTCTCAAATTTCTAGCTTTCCAATACTAACATAAACTGTTACCCATACACACCAATATTCTGTTTACACTGGCCATGAGGTAACCACTGTGTTTAAGCATAGTCGAGTTTGAAATTCAGTTCCAGATTTCTACCTTTGAGGGAAATCTCAGGTACTATATTGGTCATGGTGCTGTCAGGAAAAGGTAAAGCATTTTGCACATTTCAAGCAGAAGGAGAGTAAATTTAGGCAAAGTTCAGAAAGGTATTAGATGAGCTGGAGTAACATATGGGAGAAGAATATTGTTTCCTAAAGATCAAGAAATTGTAACTGTCCTGGATAGAAAAGCATGGGGGGCACGTTTATAAAAATGTACTTGCTTGCTATTGCTGCTAAGGAGAAATACAGAAGTCTGTCCCACTGAACATCCAGAAACTTCCGTTGACACAGCTGGAGCCTGTTATGTGCCATTGTACATAATTTCTTTGCTGATAATGCAGCTGCTGTTTTAATTGCCTCCAGAATCAGAATAAAAGGGCTTCTCCTTTTCTATCACCTTCTATTCATTCAGCACATCTCATTAGAAGAATCCAACAAAAACCCAGATTACTAGTTTGTTATACTTTGTAGGTATTTTATCCCTGGTGATACAAAAGCATATAGAAGAGAGAATGTGAAAAAAATTTTTTTTACTATGTTTAGTTAGCCACTGCATAGTACATAATTAGTCCTTGATGCAGTATTCAGTGATTCATTAGTTAAGTATAACACCCAGTGCTCATCATAGCACGTGCCCTCCTCAATACCCTTCACCCTGTTACCCCCTCCCACCCTCCCCTCTGAAACCCCTGGATTGTTTCTTGGAGTCTTTATTTATTTATTTTTTAAAGATTTTATTTATTTATTTGTTAGAGAGAGAGCGAATGAGCACAGGCAGACAGAGAGGCAGGCAGAGGGAGAAGCAGGCTCCCTGCCGAGCAAGGAGCCCGATGTGGGACTCGATCCCAGGACGCTGGAATCATGACCTGAGCCGAAGGCAGCTGCTTAACCAACTGAGCCACCCAGGC
>RCUC01148155.1:0-10263 GCA_003697995.1 Taxidea taxus jeffersonii
GGCACCCGCAGCTCACGCAGGGGCTCACTGCCCTGGGCACAGCCCTCCAGGCCCGTGCTGGCCCCGGCGAAGGGTCATTTCTGGGGCGTCCACTCATCACGTGGGCAGTCCAGGAGAGTGGAGGACTGCAGACAGAGAGAGGCGGAGACAGGGAGAAGCACCCAGGCGGGCAGGAAGGAGAGGCTTGCTGGACTCAGAAGCTCATGCCCCTGCCCCCGCCTTCCGGACCTGTACTGTCTGGAAACGTCTCCCTGACCGTCCGGGCGGGTCTGCCCAAATCACCAGCTAATCAGCAAGCTTCTGAAAGCCGTGCCTCCACTAGGTCTTGTTTCTCTGTTTCCTAAACCCTCCTGGCGCCCCCAAACCTTCTCTCTGCTGGGGTTCTGTTGCTGTCAGCTCCCCTTCTGCATGCGTTCACGTGGGGACAGACACCCACTGTCTCCCGGGAGCAGCAAGCTTGGGGTCCCCTTCCCTCCCAGCTTCTGCGAGAAGCCCATACCTCATCTCTCGCTTGGTGGCACATGAAATGCCAGATAAAGGTCATAAACATCAAGGTTTCTCCTCCCAGTCAAGTGCCGGGTTCGTGTTTTGCTTTCGTTACCCTGGGTTAGGGCCACCTGCTTCCCGTGCCCCAGAGATTTCTGGAGGAGAAAGCACTCAGGAAGCCCTGATTCCTCCCCCGCCCTTTGTCAGATAGGAGATTCCCCACCCTGGTGTCAGGAAGTCTGCACAGGTCCCCGGTGCTAAAGATTCAGCCCTGCTCAGGACAGTTCCTGGAAGAGCTCTCGGGAGTGGACACTCACCCAAACTCACAGCCTTTACGCTGCAGCTGCGAGGCCACAGCTTCAGGACCCCGGGAGAGCCTGCCTTGATTCCTTCCAGGCTTGCTGGAGCTTTTTGTCTCCGTCCACCCTCTGCCCCCCGGGGCTTTAGGCTTCTCTCCCCAACTCCCCATGAAGCTGCTTTGGCATGAGCCCCCAAGAAAAAAAGTATCTTACGATTACATATAGTTGACCTACAAATCTTCCAAATTCAGAAAAAAAGAAAGAAAAAAAGGAAGAGAGAGAGAAAGGAAACATTTACAAGCACAGGAATTTTCAGCAAGGTGAGGGCAGATCACTCCATATCCCACAGATCGACCCCATGCTTTTCTGTATGGCCCGAGCTGGTAATACTCTCCCAGGACATCCATGAATTTCCCACCTCTCCCTCAAGATGCAACTCAAAAGCAAATGCAGCTAACTGATTCCCCCGTGTCTTCTAACTAACCGCGTGGGCCGGCCCCGCAAAGGAGGGCACCTCCTGGTGTCTTTGTCCATCGGCCTGGCCTGGCCATGTGACCCTATTCTGGAGATGTGAGTTGGATTGTTGAGGAGGACTTTCAGAAAGACTGCCTAAAACGAGTCCAACTACCGGCCTTTTCCCTCTTCTTGCTGCTTGGAATGCTGATGTGAGGGCAAGATCAAGTCACCACTGGGGAGCGTGAGGCACTCCAGAAGACCCTCAGGAAAGACAGCAGAGGGAGCTACGAAGAGGCTTGGCCCTCTGAAGTCTGGACCTGCTGCACAGCGGGGGACTATGGCCTGTCTTCAGAGTCCTTTGATGGAACGGATAGACCTTGATGTGTGTAAGCTCCTCTGGGCTCGTGTCTTGTGTTCCATGAGCGGAATGTGACGCTCGCTGGCATGTACCTCCTGCTTGTATTTTACGCTGATCCGTCAGGAAACCGTGTGCTCCCAGAAACTCGTAGAGAGTAGGAAGGGTTTTAGGCTCACATAACCCATCTTCCTCACTGGATAAAGAGGACCTGGAGGTGGGAGGGAGGTGGGGGATGGTTGCTCAGGCCTATAACTGTATGGCTTGCGCGGCCTCATCTCTTACTCATCCTCTGCAATTGCTTAGGGGAGGCTGAAGTTGCAGCTGCCCACTGACGGGGGGCGCTGGGTTGGCGCAGTCGGTTGAGCATCCGACTCCTGGTTTCTGCTCAGGTCAGGATCTCAGGGTGGTGAGATCGAGCCCCGCGTTGGGCTCCACACTCTCAGCGGGAAGTCTGCTTGAGATTCTCCCTCCTGCTCTGTCCGCCTCTCCCTGCGCCTCAAATAAGTAAGTAAACCTTTAAAAACATAGAAAGAAATTTACCACTGATGGTGCAAGGTGCTCTGAACATGGCGAGGAAAAGGAAGTCCAAAGACACTGACGGGCAGATGCACCTCCATCCTCCATCCTTGCCCCCGCGGTGCCGCTCGGCCCCGCCCAAGCCCGGAGTGATGCTTCTGACCGGAGGTGCTCTGCCTTCTCTGAGCCCCTCGGGATCCGGGTCCGCAGGGTGTGGTCCATCACACCCTGACTCAGAACTGCTGCCTCCTAGGACTCGCCACGCCTGCCAAGGTCTGACCGCTCACAGCACCTGTGGGCAGCGCGATGTGCTGGGGGGGGGGGGGTGTTCAGTAACTGAACAAAGGGCGCGAGCATCTCCGCCCACCCCCGGCTCCGCGTTTCACACGGGAAAACAATACAGAAGCCCCCCTCCCTCCACTGCTATTATGAGGCAGAATTACTTCCTCCTTAACGTCTTTTCTCAGTATTTGCCCTTTAAACTGAGCTCTAGGGGCCCAGTGCCGTCTGCCTTCAATGCCAGAAAGACATTCCAGAGTGTCTTCTTTAAATACAAGTCTAGTTCCAGTTGTTTATCTATATTTTGATTCTTTATTTTATTATCTTTTTGCTTAAAGAGCCTTGGACAGGGAAGGAGATGTCTCTGCCATCGCTACATGCAGGGAGAGAGAAAGTTCTTCCCATGGTCAAGTGCACCTGGAACCAGTCTGGCTCTTGCAGCCTGGCCTCTGCGTGCAGGACCGGAAGCAGGACTATGACCCCGTGCCCGGAAGGACTCAACACTAGGGGACACCCACCTGCTTCCTTTTCATCTGCATGCATGCCTGCTCCCATTTATTTTTAATTTGGCAAACCGTCAGTAGTAAGCAATGAAAGTAACGTCCCCCCAAAAGCAAGTGCTTAGCTGGTGGGTCTGGGGAAAGGCCTCGGACTTTGGCCAGTCCAGCCAGCACTGGGACTAGAACTTCTCTCTGCTGTGCCTCCTCCTTTCTGTTATCCCCTTATCGTGCTCCAGACTTCCTGGGCTCTGTAGTTGTGCTCAGCAACATCCTACACCTGTCTGCTCTGCTTCCTGCCCCGCTCTGACGTCCAGCATGGGGATAGCTGGGTGCAGACCCACCCAGAAGGGCAGGAAACAGATAAGCACTGCTGTGAGCAAGGAAGATAACGTTATTCTGCAGACAGGTGTAATTAGTCACTGGGAACGCGATACTGATTCATCAGGTCTCCACTAGCGCGGACTACGGGGGCCCAGGTAATCTAAGTGCTCAGTCTGACCCAGGATGCCAGCACTCACGGTGTCCCCGACCCCTGGGGACACCAAGGGAGGTCTGCTTGCTGCTCGCACCCACCAGAGTCTCTGATCTCCCGGGGCAGAATCTCATGATTCCAGCCTCACTGGAGCATGATTCCAGGCTCACCCATGAGCCTCAGCTCCACACCAAGGCCACTCCGTGTCATTGCCTCACTTGATCTCTGCCTCTCTGGCACACAGTGCCTTCTGGACGCGCGGGCCGGTGGAGCCGCGCACAGGAGTCTCTGTCCCCGCACTGGCCGCCTGGTCCTGGTGCAGGAGGCCTGGATCTGGGGCTGCCTGGCTCCTGGTCTTCCACTTAGCTCCAAGATCCTGACCTCAGGAGAGGGTTCAGAAACTTTCTTTTGAAAACTTATTCTCTCTCTCTCTTTTTTTTAAAGGCAGACCACCAAAAAATAAAGCACACAATTAAAGTAAGAAGAACCAAGTGCGAGTGGGAAGTGTAGGTATTGGCATGGAAACTGCACGCCCACTAGCGGTCGGCAGGGCTCTGGGCAGGGTGGGACGCTCACATTCCCTTTCACCGCCAAGTCTCCCTGCTTGGATGATGGGTTTTGCAGATTTATTTTCCCTGACGTCTAGTGATTTGGAATCGCAGAAATAATACAGCAGGAGCTCTTACAAGTAGGTGGGTTGGCAGATGAGCAGAATCATCGGAAACCAATATGCAAATCAGAGGGCAGTTTGGTATGTGGGGATGAGCAAAAAGGGTTCTGGGTTATTTTGAGGGAATTTCCCACCCAAGTGTTACCCGGAGAGACAGAGAAAGACAGGGAGACAGAGACATGGAGAGGGAAACAGAGAGACAGAAGGAAAAGAAGAACAGTTGACCACTTTTGCCGAAAGATCTGGGACCAACTCTCCCGAGCCTTCCCTCCAAGCATTTTGGAGAGGGGCTGGTGCCATTCAGGCTGCCCCCCTTTTTCTAGAACATGACCATTCTCAGGCTGCTCTGATTCTGCTCTTTACTTTCCATTCTAGAAATGAGGCTGTTGTGATGAGAGCTTATTTTCACACCTTGTTAGCTACGGCTTGGTGACATTCCAGAAATGACTACGATTATAGGAGCAAATGGGTGACATTCTGTGGGACATGCTTCGGGAGGTCTTTCCTGGAAATGGCTAATGCCAGAAGGTGTTGATGAGCTCTGGAGATCTCGTTCAAGCTCCCTGTCTTCCTGGACTCATTGCCAGGAAGTTGCCCTGGGGGGGAGGGGGCGGTGGGGGGGGCGGGGCACACGTCTGCACACCCACTCACACGAGGGCAGATTAGCAAGCTGCGTCTGTGTTCCCGGTCTTCACAGGCAGGAGCAGCAGGACTCAGCGTGTGCTCTGTGTCAGTGAACACCAGGCCCCCGGCTGCAGAACAGCCTGCTTTCCAGGATCAGGGACATGTTTCAAGGACTCAGGCCTTATAGTCCTTTCCTGGGACTTGGCCCCCTCCAGATCTTCCCCGGGTATCTCTCTAATACACTGACCCTCCCCTGGCGGGGTCTGGCCAGCAAGTGGTCTGACCCTCCCTGGGCTCAGGAAGCATGGCCCAGACCTGTGGTGGGATGTCAAAGTTCAAACCCAGTCCCAGGAGCTTACCTGGCTTCCAGAAATGGCGATGTGACCTGTGACTAGGAGGACTTTTGAGGTTAGGGAACATTCCAGAGTTTGCAGAGGGTGTGTGTAAAGAGAAAGCAAGCTGCGTGGGCGTACTCCGCATATGGGGCCAGCAAGCGTTGTCTGCAGGGGTGAGGAGAGGCTGCAGCCACGTGGAGAGAGAACACAGGGAGAGGGGAGAAGAGCAGGCAAAGCAAGGGAAGAGCAGAGGGAGTGCAGGGGGAGAGCAAGGAGTGAAGGGGGAGAGCAAGGAGAGTGAGGGAGGGCAGGAAGAGAAGAAAGAGCAGGGAAGTATAGGGAGATCAGGGCAAAAGCAAGGAGAGCAGATAGCAGGGAGAGCAGAGAGGGCAGGGGGAGAACAGGGAGAGCAGGGTGAATAGTGAGAGAGCAGAGGGGAGAAGGGAGAGCTGGTGGCATGCAGGGAGTGAGCAGGGACAGAGGGAGAGTACAGGGAGAGCACTGAGAGCAGAGAGGGTGCAGGGGGAGACAGGAGGAGAAAGAGGGAGAGCAGGGGAGGGGCAGGGAGAGTAAGTGCCCTGAGACCAAGGAGAGAACAGAGAGAGCAGGGTGAGTAGTGACAGAGTAGGGGGAGAAAGGAATGCAGGGGCAGGGCAGGGGAGCAGTTTGGGCAGAGCAGGGAGAGCAGAGGGAGTCCGGGCTGACCATGCAGGGTGAGGGGGAGGTGGGTCCTCAGTGTTCTCAGTCTACACTGGTGCTGAGTTCCACAGTTGGGGGACTGGCTAGTGAGAGGTGAAGACGAAGTCGTGAGGTGTGCTCTGTGCTCTGTGCCCGTGGAGTCAGGGCTTCTGGGAGGCAGGAGCTGCCCCCTTGCCCTCGGTGCCTTGGCGGGGACAGATGGGCTCAAACTCTCAGCCCCGGGGCAGGGCACTGATGACCCCCATCCCTCAGCCCATTCCACTCTTCTAGGGAAAGGACGTGGTCACTCGGTGGGGACCTGTGGCTTTCCACCAAGGACAAGTCAAAGGAAACATGTGTGACCATGAGACCAGCAGGTCAGCGGGGCTCTGGGCAGGGACCCAGGGCTGACATCATCCTGGGCAGGGACTTCCTTGTAAGGCCAAGCGGGCAGCAGGCAGCAGGCAGCCAGGGCTGGGCTGCAGGGGCGGGGTGAGCTCCCTGGGCAAGCTCCAAAGGCCAGGAAGGGAAGGAGCGCATACAGCAGGGCACAGGCTGGGGATGCCCTGGAACCCTATTTCCAGCCAGCAGGGAGGGCTGGGGGGTCCTTGCTGCTTGTAATAACCCCTGGGTCCTGCTGCCCACATCAGCCTGGTAGGTGGTGACTGGCAGGTTCTGTCTGATGAAAGGAAGAAAGTAAAAAGTATGGACCATCCCCGTTAGTGAGCCTGCCTGCTCCGTGACCCCTATTCCAGCTGCGTCCAGGTCAAGAAAGATCCTTTCTTGGAGGTTTCACGGCTTTCAAATAATAGTGTGAGTGACTTCTAGTCAGTAAAGCTGTTAAAAAGTCTCCTAAGAGTCCTGTACTGATTTGGGAAATGGCTCCCCTGCTCCCTCTCTCCCTCCCTCTCTCCTCTTTTCCAGTCTTGTTGTGCCTTCTGGTTAGGACTGGAAGGCTGGGCCCAGGCCCCCAAGGGCCCACCACAGGCCATAGGGCAGGACGGACATGGTCTCAGTGTTCACAGAGGAGGATGCCAGCTCCTCCATGAGGCAGCGTGGAGATAGGCTAAAGGAAGGGGCTGTCTGTAGGACCCAGTGGCCCACTCGCTGTCCCACACGGAGACACTCCCACACATGGAGGCAGAGCTGTGTGTGTATTTCCATTTTTGTCACGTGGGAACCAATAGGAACCCAGATACATTGTCTTTGTTCTGCTCCCCAGCTAGCTAAAGTGGAATTTAGAAAATACCTATACATATGTAAAGAGCAATTTCAAATCAATATGCTTTATATAAGTGTTACTAGGACTGAAATCTTGAGAAAGCAAAATCCTGATGAAGCAGACTTGGGATTTCATAGATTTCTGGAGAGCTGGCAAGGTTCTGTCTCCCAGCGGCTTAAATCTGGCCAGGAACATCAGGAGTCTGTTCTGAGCACCATGCGATGCCTCAAGCTAGACAGAGCCTCAGTTTTTCATTGCAGTCAGGAAAGTGTGCAGTGTGTGTATATGTGCGTGTATGTGGGTGTGTGATACAATGTTATATTATATTATTCTTCAGATTTATCTCAAAATACTGAAAACAACCCTTTGCGGGACACCTGGGTGGCTCAGTTGGTTAGGCTAAGCCTCTGGCTCTTGATCTCAGCTCAGGTCTGGATCTCAGGGTCGAGAGCTCAAGTCGCACGTTGGGCTCTGCGCTGGGTGTAGACTAGTTAGAAAAAATGATGCCTTGGAATGTGTTTCCATCTGTCCTCACTGCCTTCTGCCCCGTTACTGCAAGTGCGGTCCGTGCTCCTGGGAACCAACATCCCTCCGGGGGATGCAGAACCCAGGATTTCACAAAATCCTCCAGGTGACTATATGCGTATTAAAATCCAAGAAGCACTTCAGTCCCGGAAATGGCCTCAGCTTGTGAAGAAGAGCCTTGATGTTTGGTAAGCCCCTTAGGGCTTCCCCATATCCCTCTAGTTGTGCCCGCTCTTCCTGCTCACCCAGGGCACAAGGGCCCCAGAACCCTGCCAGTGGAGCCCTGGAGCCCACCTCGGGGGCCCTCTGGGGTCAGACTGTATCTATGATCCCCGGATGGGAAAGTGAGGGCCCTGGGTGTCCTCACCTGACCAGTGTTAGCCACATGCTAGGACAGAACACAGTGTTACTAGCCACAGTCTCCGGGCTCTGCTTCAGACAGCAGAACTTACTCATTCAGAGCTGAAACCTGGTGCCTTCCGACCAACCTCTCCATCAACCACACCTCCATTCCAAAAAAAAAAAAAAAAAGAAAGGGGGGGGACCCCTGGGGGGCCAGTGGGCTAAGCATCTGCCTTTGGCTCAGGTCATGATCTCAAGATCATGGGATCAAGTCCCATGTCCGGCTCCTTGCTCAGTGGAGAGTCTGCTTCTCCCTCTGCCCCTCCCCCCTGCTTGTGTGGTCTCTCTCAAGTAAATAGATAAATAAATCTTTTTTAAAAAACCAGTTGACTTTCAGTTATTTTGTCGTATATAGTGTGAGGTAGAGCTTACATTTTATCATTCTTGCTTTTTTCTCATTTGCAATGAACAGGTTGCCCAGCTGCACAGCTACTCGTTGGAAGATTAACCTTTCTCTCCGGATCCCATCTTCGCTGTAGATGGTGATTAAAGGGGCCCAAGTGTGTGTCCCTCAGTCCCCTTTAATTTTTTTTTTTTTTATTTGTTAGAGAGAGAGAGTGAGCGCGAGCGCACACACACAGGCAGAGGCGGAGGGAGAAGCAGGCTCCCCGCCGAGCGAGGAGCCCGATGTGGGACTCGATCCCAGGACGCTGGGATCATGACCTGAGCTGAAGGCAGCCGCTTAACCAGCTGAGCCACCCAGGCGTCCCTCCTACTTCCTTCTTATCTCAGGACTTCAGAAAGCCCCAGATTAAGTCCTGTGAACCTTGCTTTGTTTTCCTTTTAACTGGCTTGTGTTTTGAGCCTTCTGTGATAGAAGTTTCCCCAGGGATATTGGCCTGAAGTTTTGGCGCATTCTGCTCGTTTTTCCAAATTGGCTCTGTCCGTGTATGGGTTACACCAGGGAAACGATTTCCCTGAATCTTGAACTCGTCTGCTCCAAGGCCCACCAGTGTTTTCCGTACCAACCAGAAAGACACAAAGAAAAAGCCTCTGAGTGTAATACGCACCCTGGGTTGGAGACTGTTATTAGAAAGTTAAAAATGTGGTGTCTACCATTACTGAGAAAGGGTCAAGAGCAGAAAAGGATAATGAAAAGTGCCGACTCATCGTGGTGGCATCGTCCCCTGAGGGGCGGAAAATTCTCTCCGTTCCATGAAGGAGCAGAATCTCCTTCAGCTGGAAGGAACTGCTTTCTCTTCTCTAGAAAACTAGGAAACACATCTTTACATAGACACCCAGATACACAGATGGCCGCGGGTGGCACCTTCCCCTGTATTTCTTGGTTTCTTGTTTCGGTTCTTGGAGATGTGTAGACGTTCCTCATTGGTAACTAATCCACCGTGTGAGACGTTTGACACGAGGCACGCGAGCGCTCGCTGCTCTGTCCTATCTTAGAGCTGCGTGCGCCTTGACCTTGGGGTAGTCCTTTGACCTTTACCATGGCCCCTTCCGCACTAGTTCATCTGCTCATCACGGGGCAGATCTCCCAGGTTACAGTCACGGGTAATTTCCCAGGCACGTGAGGGTCAGCCGAGGTTCACCCCGGGCACGCTATGTGGGATGCGCAGCTCTGAGCACTCCTGTGTATGATCTTCCTCCCTCAGACCGTCTTACGAAGCAGGACCTCCAGGACACGCATTCTACCGCGGAGGAAGGCGAGTCTCAGAGAGGCTGGAAACTTTCCGGCGGTCTCACAGCAGTAGCGAAGGCGCGGGGCTTAGAACCTGCGCAGCCAAGCCGCAGAGCCGGGCTCTCACCCCCAGGAGCCAGGTCTGCCCCACCTGAGCCGCTTCACCTCGTGCCTGGGATACGAGGCCATTCTAGAAAAGTCGTTCTCCAGAAAGCTTTACAGATGAACCATAAATTCAGAGTTACCCATATTTGCACAGAGAATATCCGGTTTCCGTCTTTTTCTCACCGCCCATCTTGACGGCTCTTATTTTTACAGAACGGTTATGGATAACATCAGTTTCTATTCCTCGGTACTTACCTGTGGCTTTCCACGTTGTGACCTTAATTGTGCAGACTCTTCTAGATGAAGATTCTAGAATCTAAACTACTCGGAACTGTCACATCCTATGGATGCTTCCAAGATGCTGAATTGCGATGTGTTTTATACATATTTCCCACCTCCCATCCCTCCCTAGCTAGGGGCTGCGGTGCATCATTTCCTTTGCCTTTTGCTAAAATCCCACTTTCTCCTTTGTCTTGCAGATGCCCTCACCCCCGTCCAGGCTCTGCAACTTTGCAACCCTATTAGGCTTTGGTTCCTATGCTCTTCCCTGGTGGGGTAAAGGTGTGGTTTTATTCCGATGTTTTGACCTCTGCCTTCTTGCGGGTGGCCTGCCCTCTCCTAGAGCAGGTGAAAGACTTGCCTGGGGGCTCTCCTTTTGAAAGCCAACCAAGCAGCCCAATCCAGCACACCCACCCTCCTCTGC
>RCUC01148156.1:0-12158 GCA_003697995.1 Taxidea taxus jeffersonii
ATTCTTTTTCTAATCTAGCTTGGTGGTTTTAGTGAGTGAGTTAATGTGCAAGTGTTAATAATGCAAAACCACATGTATTACACTTTATAGGAAACTATGGGTTTTCAGGGTAACCTTGGCCATATAACTATTTTGCTGGAGGTGGCATAATATGGTAGCTAAAAGCCAGAATACTTGGTTTGGAATCTAGGGTCCTCTATACACAAAGTACTTAGCCTTTTTAAGCCTCATCAGGAAAATGAGGATAATAATGGTTACTTAATTCTTAAGTTCTTATTAAATGTGTTAATATATGTAACATTCTCAGTAGTATTCCTGGTACCTCATAAGTGCCACTGTGCATTAGCTGTTATAAAGTAGCAGAGTCTGGAGGTGCATGAGTGGCTCAGTTGGTTGGGCTGCTGACTCTTGGTTTCAGCTCAGGTCATGATCTCAGGGTTGTGAGACTGAGCCCCATGTCAGCCTCTGTGCTGGGCGTGGAGGCTGCTTAAGAGTCTCTCTGTCCTTCTGCTCCCCACCCTCCCCATTGCTCTCTGAAAATAAATAAATAGAAAGCAAAATTAAATTAATAAAGAAGGGAGTGTTTTAAGTGAGAATTAGATTGGAGCCAAGACTGGGGGAGTTTTTCTTTCTTTCTTCTTCTTTTTTTTTGAGATCATGGTGAGAATTTGGATATTATATTAAGCATAATGAAATTATGCTGTGAAATAATTTGGGAATATTAAGCTGTGAAATAATTCAGGAATTCTGTGCTAGGCCTCAGGAGGAGTACGACGACATAGGTGGTCACAGAGGCTTGGAGACCAGAAGGGTTCAAGCTCTTTCCTTTATCAGTTGCTATTTAATTTCTGTGAACCAAGTTTTTACATCTTCCACATGAACAGAAAAATCCCTTCATACCTCCTGCAGTGGAGTGACATGCAAAATGCCATGGGATTATAGTATGGTATGATAATTATAAGAAAAGAGCATGCAAACAGTAGGATTTCTCTAGGAAAACTGGAAACCCCTACAGAGAGGGCAGTAAGGAAAGACAAGCCATGGCTTTCCTGGTGACTTTTCCCCTTGCAGTGGCCTATGAACAGCTTCATTGGGGACCATCTTTGCTCTAGAGTTTGTTATATCTTCCAAATGCCCTGGAGACTGGCTAGTCCCTTACATCTTTCCACATCCAGGCCCTGTCTCATGTCCTGGGGCCAATAATAAAGATAAATTTGAGAAGTAATGGATAAAGACCCAATCCTTGTAGAGCAATAAAATTTATCATGGCTTAACTAATCTGGCACCATTTATGCCTGCCGCCTGCCTTCCCAACCATTGAATGACTAATTGATAACTAATTTCCTCAATTTGTACTTCATTACTTATTGCAGCAGAAAAGCTTATACCTAACTCTATGAATCAAATAGACTCCACAAAGTCAATGGAGATATAACTTGCCAGGGTTCTTGGCAGATTGGCCAAGTGGCTTCTTTTCAATAATACACCTAGCAGGTATAGTGTTCATTGCATGTCAAGAACTGAGCTAAGCATGTTCCATTTGTACAATGAAGGGTCGTGTTAAATTATAAAATAAATATGCCCTTAACTGTGTGAGCACCATAGAAATTTCTTTATGAGTAATGATTTAATTCAGGTGATCCTAGTTGATAAAAGATTGGGGAGCTTTGTTCCATGCAATTATTCAAGTAGATTGAGATACAAAACTAAGACCCAGTTGATTGAGAATCTGCCATCAGCACTAAGTAGCTTTCTGCCAGCAAGGGGGTGGGAGAGAGCATGGAGGAGTATAGGTGGGAATTTCTTAATGGGGTAGCCAAGAAGGACATATAATTGCAACTCATATTTCATTGGTCATAACTCAGTCACAGGAAGCTGGGAAATGTAATATAGATGTGACCCAAGAAGAAAGGGGTTTTGTTGGACAGATTGCCACACATGCCATTCCTAATCCTTACAATGATGCTATGAGGTTGGCTATCATCCTCACTTTCCAGATGAGGAAACTGAGGTTTAGAGACGTTAAGTAACTTGTTTAAGGTCAAAGAGCTAATAAGTAGAAGAGCAGAGTCTTCAACTCATCGGTCTGATTTTAAAGTCTATATTTTTAACCCGTTCTAACTCTGTTAGACTACTTCTGTTAGGTCTTGAGCCAGGGGAAGCTCTGATGGTGAGCCCTTCTCCTCCTCTGTGCTCTGGCCAACACCACTGTAGCTGAAACTGACATACTATGCAGTTCTCTACTTCAGGGTGTAAGCCCTTACCCCTGCCTACAACACTCATCTTCTAGTGCAGGCAGACTCAGGACACCTTGTGAACTTCCAGAAACCCAGGTTCGGATGCCTCAGGTTGTCCAGGATGTCCAGGTTCGGTGATACTGAATTCCGAGGCTGACCGCCCACATGTGCTTTCTCTGTGGGAGGCACAGAGCAAGTGTTAAACTGAGCCAGGAAAGACTCCACTAATTAAAGCTTTTCTGAACTCTGCTGTCCATTGGCTTTTTAACAAGTGATGCTATTAATCCTACATGTTCTTCATTTTTCATTTGTTTGTGGGGGGAAAAAGTTGAAGGCGATATTGTGGTATTTATCCTTGGAATAATGTTGCCATAGTTACCTCTCGACTTTATTATAACAGTAGTGCAATAATTGAAGCAGGGAGACCTGGAGATGCTCTCATAACTGTGAACTTGGTCCCCAGGATGGGCATGAAAAGCATCTCTTAGATGGGGGGGAGAAAGAAGGGAGCTTGGCCTCAGCAATTAACCCCAAAATGCAGCACAGTGGTCCTATGCCTTTGATGAGAGTGTTGCCTGGTGATGTCCAGAGTGAGCCATTTCTATGAAGTTGCTTTGTTTTCACATTGTTTTACAGTGACACTCTTAGAATGCAAGAATGTAGTGTCTCCATGGAAACTGGAAATGTACAAAATTAAGACCCAGAATAGGAAAGCTTCTGTGAGCACAGTTCTGCTGATCACTAATAAAGAAATGATGTGTTGCAAGTACAAGGTGTTGGATGTCAGAAGAGACAGGGAATGATAAATTTGACATCCTAATCTAACCAAGGACCTTCAGTTTTTGGACATGGTAGAGAAAGGTTATGAATGCACATCTAAGCAATGTGTGGTCTGTCAGAAAAGAGTATGGCTCATTTAACATCCCAGTGTGAGAGAAAGGACTGCTGACCCTCCAGGGAAAGTGAACTTTGACTCCACCTCTCTGTTTAGGCTCATCCAGAAAGGAAGAATGGGTTGGACATGAGAGATACAATGGAAAGAGCAGAGTTAAGTCTTAGCTCCCCCATTTACTATCTCATGACTTTGAGCAAATTCCTTCAGCTTATTGAACCTCCATTTCCATGTTCATAAAATGGAGAAACTAAGAAGGTACACCTTTCTGAAATGCTGTAAGGATTGAAAGTACACACACACTGTCCTTGTACACACATATCTGGGTACTGTCAGGGCTGTGTATGTTTGTGTGTGTAGGATATATCCTATATATGTATTTTTTTCGTTCTTTGCTTTACCCTGGTATTTCTTTTTAGCTGTATCATTGGGGTTCCTTAGCCTGACTTCCTACAAGTGAGAACAAGGATGAGTTTAGAATGTCAACCTGCATAATGGCATGAAGTCTGTGTGCAGCCTGTAGGAAAGCTGATGGGAACATGAGACCATCTCCAAGGACAAATAACATTTGTCCACAGTGGGGATTGATGAAGTCCTTAGGCACATCTCTGTCCTGATGTTCCCACTTCCTTTATGTCTCCTTCTCCATGTCTCTCATGGTCCTGTGTAATCCTTGACCTTGCCTTTGTGTCCCTCTAGCCGCATTTTACACATTTACTGAAATGCCGTCGAGTTCTATGGGACGTTCAAAGACACAAACTCACAGTCTCTCCAGCAGTCACTCCAGTTCAAAGTCTTGTCAAGAATTTGTAGCTCTTCTGGGACACCTGGGTGGCTCAGTTGATTAAGCAGCTGCCTTCGGCTCAGGTCATGATCCCAGCGTCCGGGGATCGAGTCCCACATCGGGCTCCTTGCTCGGCAGGGAGCCTGCTTCTCCCTCTGCCTCTGCCTGCCACTCTGTCTGCCTGTGCTTGCGCTCTCTCTCTCTCTAATAAATAAATAAAAAATCTTAAAAAAAAAAAAGAATTTGTAGCTCTTCTCATTTCCCTTCTTTTAAGAAAAATTATTAAAGACTTTAAAACTACTTCATTGAGTTATGATTGACGTTCAGAAAGTCATGCATATTTAATCTATACAACTTGATGAGTTTGGAGATAAATAGACATCTATGAAACCATCACCACAGTCTGTGCCATGAACATTTCCATCACCAGCGAAAGACTTCTCCTGCCCCCTTTTATATAGTTATCATTATTAGTGATAAGAATACAATGTAATGTACACTCTCAGCAAATATTTAAATATATAATTTGGTATTGTTAACTATAGGCTCTACACTATACAGTAGCTCTGTAGTACTTATTCATCCTGTGTAACTGAAACTTTATACCTTTTGAATAATACTTCCCAGTTCCGCCCTCCCCAGCCCTTGGTGACCACCATTCCACTCTCTGCTTCTATTAATCTATTTTAGATTTTTCATGTAAGTGGGATCATGCAGTATTTGTCCTTCTGTGACTGGCTTGTTTTACTTAGCATGATGTCCTCTAGGTTCATCCATGTTGCCATAAATTTCAGGATTTCTTTTTTTTTTTTTTCCCCTAAGGCTGGATAATACTCCTTTGTATCCATATAACAGATATTCTTTATTCATCTGTTCATGGGCACTTAGGTGGATTCCATATCTTGGCTATTAGGAATAATGCTACAGTGAACATGGGTGTGTGGTATCTCTTTGAGATCCTGATTTCATTTCCTTTGAATATATACCCAGAAGTGGGATTGCTTGATCATATGGTAATTATATTTTTTAATTTTTGAGGGACCCCAAGGGGCACCTGGATGGCTCAGTGGGTTAAAGCCTCTGCCTCTGGTTCAGGTCATGATCTCAGGGTCCTGGGATTGAGCCCTGCATCGGGCTCTCTGCTCTGCGGGGAGCCTGCTTCCCTCTTTCTCTCTCTGCCTGCCTCTCTGCCTACTTGTGATCTCTCTCTGTCAAATAAGTAAATAAAATCTTTAAAAAAATTTTTTTTGAGGGACTCCTATACTATTTTCCATAGAGGTCACACCAATTGATATTCCCATCAATGATGTGCAAGGGTTCCCTTTTCTCTACATTCTCATTTACAACTGTTATCTATCTATATCTATCTATCTATCTATCTATATTCTAGCAGGTGTGAGGTGGTGGTATCTCATTGCAGGTTTTTTTTTTAATATTTTATTTATTTATTTGACAGACAGAGATCACAAGTAGGCAGAGAGGCAGGCAGAGAGAGAGAGGGAAGCAGGCTCCCCTCTGAGCAGGGAGCCCAATGTGGGGCTCAATGTGGGGCTCGATGTGGGGCTCCATCCCAGGACTCTGGGATCATGACCTGAGCCGAAGGCAGAGGCTTTAACCCACTGAGCCACACAGGGGCCCCCCTCTCATTGCAGTTCTTAATGGCCCATAACTGGAGGAGGTTCTTTTACTTTCAAGGCCAAGCATCTGCTGGATCTCTATTTGGGTAAAACCAAAAGTCTCATACTAATTTTCATCCTTGTCTGAATGCTCTTTAGTTTCCCACAGGAAAGGAATAGCAGTTGCCACTCTTTGTTATGGGTGTTTTTCTGATTTACCCCATCTCATTCAGTAAAAGGGAGTGATATTCCTTTCTCTTCTTGGCACATAAGGCAGTTCTCTCTCGCCAAGACAGGGAAGCCTTTGATACTTCTTGGGCATCTTCATCAAATAGGCTTAATGCTGAAACAATCTGTAGTTTCCCTGTTTAAAACTTCCATGCTCCCTTTTGTGTATGCTTCAAGTGTACTGTAAGTGTAGGTTTCTGTAATTTTATAGATTGCTATAAATGCTTTATTGGATTAAAACAAATCTTTCTGAGTCTCAGTATGCTAAGAAATGTTATGATTGAGTAAATGTCAAGTAAATGTCAAAAAAATTTTTTTATTTAACACATATTTACTGAGTAGTGGTTCCATGTCACATAACATACTGGGCCTTAGTAGAGTGACTAACTCATCCCAATTTGCCTGGGGCTTTCACAGTTTGATCACTGAGAATCCCGTGTTCCAGGGAACCACACAGTCCCAGGCAAACAAGGACAGCAGGCTGCCTTACGCTCTAGAAGTAAATTGGTAAACAAGATGAAACCTCTGCCCTGAAGGATCTTACAGTCTAATAAGCCAGAAAGTAGAAACAAACACCTAGCAATTCCACTCTTAAGGAATTGGAAAGGATATCCTAACAAATGTCCACACACATTTGTAGAAGCATCATTTACAATAACTAAATGATGAAAGCAACCCAAATATCCATCAACAGATGAATAGATGTTGAAATTGTGATCTGCCCATAGAATGGAATATTATTCAACCATAAAAAGGTTTGAGGTACTCATACATGTTAGCACATAAATGGACGTTTATTTTTTTTTTTTTAAAGATTTTGTTTATTTGAGAGAGAGAGATCACAAGTAGGCAGAGAGAGGGGGAAGCAGGCTCCCTGCTGAGCAGAGAGCCCGATGTGGGCCTCGATCCCAGGACCCTGAGGTCATGACCTGAGCTGAAGGCAGAGACTTTACCCACTGAGCCACCCAGGCGCCCATAAATGGACTTTTAAAAAAAGCATGCTAAGTGAAAGAAGCCAGATTTAAAAAGCCCACGTATATGATTCTATTTATGTGAAATATTCAGAATAGATAAAACCATAGAGATAGCCTGGGTGGCTCAGTGGGTTAAAGCCTCTGCCTTCAGCTCAGGTCATGATCCCAGGGTCCTGGGATCGAGCCCCACATCGGGCTCTCTGCTCAGCAGGGAACCTGCTTCCTCCTCTCTCTCTGCCTGCCTCTCTGCCTACTTGTGATCTCTGTCTGTCAAATAAATAAATAAAATCTTTAAAAACAAACAAACAACCAAACAAAAACCATAGAGATAGAAAGTAGATTGTTGCTTGCTGGGGCCTAGGAAGAGGGAGAAATGGGAACTGAACACTCAATGGGGACAGGGTTTCTTCTAGGGTGATGAAAATATTTTGGAACTAGATAGGAGTGGTAGTTTCCACAGTATTGTGAAGGTACTGAAAGGAATCGAATTGTTCATTTTCAAGTGGTTAATTTTATGTTATATGAATTTTACTTCAGTGACAAGCTGACAAACTGTGCAGTGTGGTCACTGATGTGATGGCAGCCCATGAAGGATGCCAGGGGCAAAAAGGACCCAGTGGGGTAGATAGTGAACAACATGTAGGATTTAGATTGGAGAAAAGATGAAGGAGCAGTCTTCTAATGAGAAGGGAAAAAGGCTTTAGTAGAAGGTGGGAGTTAGGAAACACCTCACACTGCTGTTTATTTTGTGATACAGTCATGCACATTTGAACATATTAAAGCTACTTCTGAAGAGTGTATCAAAATCCAGAAGCTGTGATTGCCCGCAGAATATGCCTCAACTTATGAAATGGTTCTTTAGCCACACAGCCATGATGAGAAAGATCTAGCCCTGCCATTTGGTGATTATTATTTCCAAGTGTTTTCTTTTTTTAAAAGATTATTTATTTATTTATTTGACAGAGCAAGAGGGAGAGTGCGTAAGTGGGGGGGGGCTTGGGGGGGGCAGTAGGCAGAGGGAGAAGCAGACTCCCTGCTATGCAGGGAGCCTGATGCAGGCCTCAATCCTAGGACCCTGGAATCATGTCCTGAGCTGAAGGCAATTGCTTACCTGACTGAACCACCCAGGTGCCCCTTCTAAGTCTTTTCTATGGAACATATCCCTATAGGCTCTTGAGATAAAATGATTTTTTTTTTTTTAATGTAGGATGAGAGGTGCTGGGTGGCTCAATCAGTTTAGTGTCTGCCTTTGGCTCACCTCATGATCTCGGGGCCCTGGGATCAAGCCCTATATTGGGCCCCCTGCTCAGCGGGGCTTCTGCTTCTCCCTCTCCCTTACCTCTGCCCCCCCCACTTGATCTCTCTCTCTCTCTCTCTCAAATAAGCAAATAAAATCTTTTAAAAAAAAAGTGAGATGGCAGGTTCTCTGAGGAAGCCACTGAATGTCGCCAGTTGACTTGGTACTGGGGCAAGACCCCATAGTAAGGACCAAAGCTTCTCGGTAAAGCCTCTCAGTTCTGGCCCTTACATGGATCCCCCTAACATTTAACCTCAGGATCAAAGTTTTGAAGCCCCCACTCCCATCCCCCAGAAGGCAGTGATGGGAACAAACTTCAAAGCAGAGTTTAAATTTTGCTTCTGCCCTCTACCATGCATTCTTTTTTTTTTTTTTTTAAAGATTTTATTTATTTATTTGTCAGAGAGAGAGAGAGAGCGGGAGCGAGCACAGGCAGACAGAGAGGCAGGCAGAGGCAGAGGGAGAAGCAGGCTCCCTGCCGAGCAAAGAGCCCGATGTGGAACTTGATTCCAGGACGCTGGGATCATGACCTGAGCCGAAGGCAGCTGCTTAACCAACTGAGCCACCCAGGCGTCCCTCTACCATGCATTCTTGAGCAGGTAAACTCTCTAAGCTATAACACTATCACCTATAAAATGGGGATAATGATAGACCTGTTATAATGATACGTGTTTCCCCACAAAGCCAATAGTATACACTGTCTGGTAGATAACAAGCACTCGATAATTATTAATTTTCTCCATTCTTTCCTCTTCATGCTAGACTTAATTAAGATGTATCGTGGAAGCTATGAATAAGGAAGCTGTGAATTCACAGGAAGGGAAATCTAAATGGCCAGTACACATGGAAAAATGTTCAGTCTGGGTAGCAACAAAGAACTGAAGAGTGAAACAGACATTACTTTTTTCTTACAAAATCACCCCCTTTCTCTTTAAGAAAGAGAAAGAGAAGTTGATGCTGTCAAAGACTTTGGGAGCCAGACACACTCATACCGGGCTGGTAGGAATACAACTTAGAATAACCTTTCAGGGGGTGATTTGGCAAGACAAATATGCTTCTTTCAAATGCCTTAAATGCATGCCTATGTTTGGACCCGGCAATTTCACCTCAAGAAATTTATCCTCGGGGAGTAATTAAGGATGTGCTCTCAAACTTAGCCACAGAAGGCACTCTATAAATAGTTGTTAAATGAAGAAGTGAGTGATGCTCATCGCAGCATTGTTTATAATAATGAAAATTCTAATAACAGGAAAAATCAAATAAATTATGGTCTGCCCATAGAATGGAATCCTCTGATTCCATTCTGATTTGGTAAATCTGATTTGGTAAACACATTTGGATAACTCTATCATTTACATAGGCCTGGGAAGGTATTTCTGATTCCTCGAGTGAGAAAATTCTGTTAAATGACACATCGTATGGCTATGGCTTGTTTAAAAATATGTATCCATAAATAAGATGGGAAAGAAAAACTCTTGAGGGATACACAGCAGAACGTGAAAAGCGGTTATTGCTGAATGGTGTGACACTGTGAATGTTCTTTATTTCCTCCTTTTTGCTTTTTTGTATATTCTGAGCATGTACTATTTGCACATATTTTTTAAAAACTTAATGTTAAAATAGAGGGACTCGTTAGGATGGGGGTGGGCGGTTGGAAACCAAGATAAGAAAGTAGAGCACAAACGCGCTAGTCAGGGAAACGCAGGGCGTCTGGCTGGGTTGAAAGTGCAGCACGATTTGGGCAGTCTTTCCTCTCCTCTGGTGTCATTTTAAGCTTTTTGACTGCAGATCAACACTGTGAGACCTCAGGAGGCTTGATTTGGCTGCAGCCTCCTTAGAATGTGTCATGTCTGGGAAACACATATAAATGCTCTCCTTTGTCTTTGCTGTTCATTGCTCGAATTGGCTGTGCTTGGGGGTGACTCACTCCCAGCTACTCTGTTGGTACCAGGAAATCAGAGAGTATGCCTTCCCGGGAGCTGTGAAGACAGCCTGGGCCCAAGTCCCAGAGGGGGAGAGAGCCAGCTCTGGCCATGAGGAAAGCCCCTAGCGCAGGAGGCCGTTGGGGGTGAAGGGGATGTATTTACCTTTTTCTCCCCAGATTTTCACTGAGTAAATTGCTGTGATGGAACATAATTGCTTTTCATTTATTTTTAAAAATTGCTGCCAAGGCAGTCTGCTTGCCTCCTGAAGTCAGCACAAATCTGAGAGCACTTACTCCAAGGGAATATTTTTAAAACTTGGGTTTGGAAAGTGATTTATGCCCGACCATCAGCAGGTCATACCACCTGCTGTGGTACCAAGACCACCATAACCTGGTTGCACTTAAGACCCAGGATTCACAGAGGTCTTCACTTCCTTTTATTCAGGTCTTTGCTTGTGTGCTACCAAGAACTTTCTTTTGAGCTTGCTGTCTGAGATAGCATGTCCTGTCAGCTTTCCTGGATTTGTCTTCCCCTCGATACTATTTCTTTATTCATCTGTTCACTGTCTATCTCCCCTAGCAGATGCATGCGCCTCAACTAAGCAAATGCTTTATCTTATTCATTGCAGTATTCCCTGTGCTTAGAATGGGGGCATGTACCTATAGGTGTCCCCTAAATATTTGACTGAATATGTAAAAAGGATATGAGATTCTTTTGCAAATGGGGAGATGTAGCAGAGCAGAAAGATGTGGAGTAGGATGGTTGCATCTGGGCCTCTAAACCCTCTGGCTCACCACCAATGCCATGTCCCGGGGGGACTGACTGTCCCTGAGCTCTTGCAGCTCCTGGAACACCAGCAGCATCTATAACGGAGGTTAGCTTCCATGCTAGGAGGTTCCATTGACCTTGAGTTCCCCTTGGTGGGAGCTGTTGGCTGTTCTATTACATGTGTATTACCAAGCTGGCTTCCACCGCCTCACTAGACTGAACTCTCTGGCATTACAAACTAACCCAGACACAAAGGCAGTGAAAACAATAACCCATGGAGACTTTGAGAACAGTAAACATCTCTGAGGAGCAAGTGTGCCTGCTACCTGGAAGATTCAAGACCCCTTAGTACTTAACTCTTCTTTCCTGTTCTTTCCATTAGTCCCTAGAACTCTGGGAATGAGCATCCCTTACTCACAGCAAAGTGAGAGCTGTGTGTACAGAGGCTGCACAATCCAACACCACTCTGAATTGCTTTGTTTACTGATTCTGAAAACACAAGGCTTTCCTCTTTCCTTGGGGCAAGTCCAATCCCTGTAATTTTGGGTTCCATGGGAAAGTTCCTTGTTGCTCAGCATTTTTGCAGAACATTCATGGCAGTCACCTGCAAAAGAGTCATTTCCTTACTGAATTATTATATCAATTATCACATTTGACAAGAGTTTTTAATGGGATTTTTTCCCCCAAAGACATAGGCATTAAGATAATTTTTTTCCCGTTAGAAAACAACTGGTGGTTTGGTTGAACCTGGCCTTTTATGAAACCACATTTAGTTGCTTTGGTTTGAGGGATGCTCTGCTGCCAGGTACCCTTGGCCCTGCCCTAGTTGGGTCTGAGCTCCAGTGACCAGAGGTAAGAATGTTCTTGTGGAATAGACATATGTAGCAAGCCCAAATGTTTCAGTCATGCCAAAAAGAGTCTCTCAAAAACCACCTAAGCAATGGCTTGCTAGTTATTAGAAGCGATGCTTACAAACACTTGTGAACAAGATTGTAACATTTGCTGATGCTTCATAATTCACAAGACACATCATCAAGAACCCTGTGAATCCGTCTAACGCGTGCAGCTGAGTGGACTTGGGCAAGTGACCTTACTCTTCCCATCAATCAATGGGCAACATGATTTTATTTCATAAGGCTGTTGTGGGAACTAAGTGAGTTACCATATGCAAAGTGCCCACTTCTGTGACTGGTGTATATGAGTTTCCGGTAAATTTTAGTGATAGAAACATGGTGATGGTTATAATGAAAGTAGACAGAGCAGGTTGTATTCACATTACTTGAGGGACAGAGACATTGGAGCTCAAAGAAGTTATTATTTCACCAAAGTCCAAGAGTACAGGTGTGAGGATACTGAATTCAGGTCACTTTACCCAAAATGTATGTCCTATGCTCTTCCCTTGGGCTTCCTACCAGGTCTCAAATTGTGGGCATCAGC
>RCUC01148157.1:0-24154 GCA_003697995.1 Taxidea taxus jeffersonii
AGGCAGGGATGGTGACTGTGCTGGACTTGCCACTCTGGGAGTGTCTGAGTGTCACACCTCAGGCCCTGCCGGGGATGAGCAGCAGGGCCTGCCCCCATGCCCTTTCCCTACCTCCCACAGCCAGGCTGGACAGCCTTTCCCAAGCCTCCTGCCCCAAGGATCAAACAAGATCAGACCCTGGTCTCCAGAGAAACTGGGTCTAAGGGATTCCAGCTGTGGGGTGTCAGGGACAATGAGGCCAGGGGCAGGGTGTCAAGGAGAGGCTGCTCCAGGATGCTGCCAGACATGGACCCCCACCTTCACCCCATGTAAGAGACCTGAGGTACCTTCTCAGAAGAAGTCAGACCTCTTCTCGAAGTCACCAGACTTGGTCCAGGGACCCCATAAGGAGCTGCTGGACCTTCCTGGCCACCTGGGAGGACAGTCAAAGGGAGGGGCCAAATCATACAGGAGGTGGGGAGGGGGAGAAAGCAAAACAAGAAGCATGGGAAAGCCACTGGCCCAGAAGTCCCTTAAAATTACTACCCTCAGCGAGACAAGATACTGTGTCCACAAAACAGAACAGGAAACTTTGTTAGGGTAACAATCGAAGAATGAGAAAGAAACATCAGACTAGAGAGCCAGGAGGATAAAATTAACGAACTCTTCCAGAGAACAGAACCGAAGAACAAGAGATGGAGTGTGAATATGGACAAGAAGGTAGAGTATCCCAGAAGCAGGTTTGGGGTGGGGGCTACTCCCTCACCTTCCATGGTAGCAGGACGGAACCAGTGGGCAGATCTGCTTGGGAGAGTGCAGAGCTGCTCAGAGCCACGGCTTGAAATGAACTGTGGGCTGGCAACGGTGCTTCTGGGGAGGGGGCCCAGGAGGATGCTTTTCATCAAAAGCCTCACAGAGCTATTACATTCTTTAAATCATGGGTGTGCATAATTTTCATTAAAGTACACAATAAATGCAAAAAATGCATAAAAGTGGAATTCATTGATACTTGTGCCAAGTATCAATACACATATGAAGTGGTTAGAAGTATAAGGAATTTTTTAATTGCAAATGGATCCAACTTTAAATAGGGGTGTCTGGGTGGCTCAGTTGGTGAAGCATCTGCCTTTGGCTCAGGTCATGATCCCAGGGTCCTGGGATCGAGTCCCACATCGGGCTCCTCGCTCAGTGGGGAGCCTCCTTCTCCCTCTCCCTGTGCCTGCTATTCTGCCTGAAGATTTTATTTATTTATTTGACAGAGAGACAGAGATCACAAATAGAGCAGCAGGCAGAGGGAGAGGAAGAAGGAGGCTCCCTGCTGAGCGAGGAGCCCGATGTGGGGCTGGATCCCAGGACCCCGGGATCATGACCTGAGCCAAAGGCAGACGCTGGAAACACTGAGCCACCTATATGTGCACATGTTTAACCGACAAAAAATTAACACCCAGAATCTATAAAGACTGCACAAGCCAGTGAGAAAAATAAATACCCTGAAGGAAATGGGTGAATTTTGTGCCTAGAAAATGTCAAGAGCTCAGATGCCCCATAGTTGGGTGGAAGGCTGCCTGGGGCCACTTGGCAAGCAGGGAAGCCATGCACATCAAGACAAGGCAATATTGCCACTCATGCTGTTCACCTGGGCCACTCACGAGGCTGCTCACCTGGGCTGCTCACCTGGTCGCTCACCTGGGCTGCTCACCAGGCACGTAGACATCTCTCACACATTTTATAATTTGCAACACCAGGGCGCTGCAAGGGCAGTGGGGACATTGGGCAGAGGGGGACCAGGTGTCAGGGTACCGGCCACCCTTCTAGACCTGCGGGCCGGAGGGGCGGGGCAGAGGCTTGGGGGGAGGCACGTGGGCCTCTCCCTGCACCCCTGGCTGTTTACCCAGCAGTATCCCAGTGTACCTGATTGTATACAGAACCCTCCCTCTGGGCGCTGATCCCTGTGGGAGCCTGAGCTGTGAGAGAGAAACAGCCTATGAACAGTCTGGGCAAACAGTGACAGCCCCCCAAGCCTCAGCCCCAGGAGATTTCAGGCAGGGCCTCCATCACTCAAGGCATCTCTGATCACCTCCAATTACTGATTGCTCTATCAGATGAAAGGCAGGAAGTGGATACCCACCCAGGCTGCTTCTGCCCCCCATGGCTCTCCTGAGGGGGCCAGCGAGGGTTACCTGCCCTGCAGGAACACCTGGGTCTCCCACACACACACCTGCAACAGGGTGGGGAGGGTTCTGCACCACCTGCCCGTCTTTGTTCCCTGTTCCCAGGGTGGGATGGGGCATCACGGAAGCACGGAGGCCAGGCTGCCCTGAAAGCCAGCCAACTGTGGACCAGCATGTTGCCTCCAAGGGCCCCTCCCGGGTGTTCTGATAAGGTAGCAGGGCGATGACCTCCCCCGAGGGCCTGGGCCAAGTTGCAAGGCTTTGCAGATTGCTGTCCACTTGACCATTTTATTAGCTTCTGCTTCTGGGACTCTTTAAATGTCTCCAGGGTTCAAGGATGCTATAAATCTCTGGTCAGGATCCTGTCTCCTTTTCTGCTCTCCTGTCCACCAGCCTCACTTAGTGAAGTGGCCCTGTGCCGACCCCCCTGCAGAGAGGGTGGGGCCTGGGGTACTGTTTCCCCTCCTCTGTCTTTTCTGGAGGCTCCCAGAGGAGGAGCACCTAAATTCCTTTCCTGTCAGAGACACTTAAGGGCACCCTAACACCACAGGGAGAACTAATGGTGAGAGGTGCCCATCCTGGCCTCAAGAGAAAAGGGGTGAGAAGGCCTTGGGGTTTAGAGTAAATATGAACCTCTAAAAACAGATGATCCAGGGAACCTACTTAAAGGGACAGGGGGTCACAGCAGCCCCCTAGCCCCTGCCCCTGGGTCCTGGAGGAGCAGCACACCTGCAGAGCACCTGACAAGGAGGCTGGGGGAGCCCTGAGGCACCGGGAAGGAAGGTTGTGCTGTGTCTAGTAGAACAGACATAAAGCGATGCCAAATAAGGACGCCTACCTCAGTGACGGTTTGGGCTTTCAGGAGGACAGACCTGGGTGTGTACAGAGTGGTAGGCTGAGTCACAGCTCTTGGGGACCCCACCTCATGTCCTCCTGGCTCACCTTGTCCTTGGCTACCCCTGTAGGGATGTGCTTCGCACAGAGGATACAGAAGTGGGAAAGACTGAAACAGGGGTCGGGGGAGAGGCAGGAAACCAGAGAGGGTATCTCTGATTAAATGCTTCATGAGCAGAGCTATGAAGATAATAGGGAAGCAGGCACAGCAAGAGCAAAGGCCCTGGGGCACAGGTATGCTGGGTGTTTTTGATGATCTACAAGGAGGTGGGTGGCTGGAGCCCTGAGAGCGAGGCAGAAGGAGGGGAGAGGAACCCCCAGAGGCTGGGGAGGGTGAAACCAGGTCCTAAGGAAATAGGCATTAATGTCAATGGTTGGTTTTGAATAGGCACTGTGACCCCATGCATAGGATAGACTAGAGAGATCATCCAGAAGAGAGGGGTGCTGGCCTGAACCAGGGTGCCAGAAGCAAAGGAGGCAGAAGTTGCTCTCTCAGGATGTATTTTGAAAGGAGAATGAAGAGGATTGGTGAAGGCCCACTCCACCCAGAGGTCATGGGTCCCTCCCTGGACAGCAGGCTTCCCGTCCACAGCCTACACACAGAAAGAGCTCGACACCTCAGTGCAACAGGCAGGCCCCCTCTGGACAAGCAGCTCCATGATGGCCTGGTGGGCCTGGACCTGACCTGGAAGGCCATGCTCCCACCAAGAGCTTCCCGGGAACCTTCTCAGCTCCAGCCAGCCCTGGCAGCCTCTCCCATGCCCGTCCCCATGTCCACGTCCCTGCAGACTCTGGCTGCTCTGTCCCCTCCAGGGCCAGGCTCAGGGAGAAGCCCACACAGTCTCTGCGGGTGGCTGTGGTGGTGTAGACAGGGTTCCAGGGACCCTGGCATTTGCTCTGTGGGAGAGGAGACTGCCCTGCATGTGCTTGTCTTGCTGCATGGCTGTAGGGGGACCAGGTAAGGCCCCCGGTCCAAGTCTGAGGTAGGTATTACCACTCACCTTTCAAATGTGGCATCACTGGATTATGGACCCCCTGCTCCCCAAATTGTGACCCCCCACAAAAGCCTTGAGCAGATTTTAATGGAAAGCCAGGATCCTTTTCCTGATCCTCTTCCGTGGAGCCTCGTGAGGCCCGCCCTTTCTGCTATATGGTGGCACTGACAGGCTGCTGTGCCCCATCCAGGGCCGGGTATGTGGCCAGACCTGAGGGCTGGGCACCTCTACCATCTCCGGTCACAGTTGGTTCAGAGAGCAGTGCACAACCAAAGTTGCTGGTCCCAGGGCATCCCCAGGGAAGTCCTGAAAAGAAGTTGTTTGAAAAAAAAAAAAAATTTTTTTTTTTTTTTTCCCCACCAGGAAAGACTGAATTGGTGAGATGGGGCAGGATGGCTGTGTGCATTGTGACCTGCAATCACTCAGGGACAGCCTACCCAAGAGTGAAGCCATCACAAAGGAGCACAGACAGACCCACAGATGGAGGAGAGATGCCTGGATCCAGCCGTGCCTGGAACTTCCCAGACATTCTATTGCATTTATTTTTGTATAGGGGGAGGGGCAGAGGGAAAGGGAGAGAGAGAGATTCTCAAGTGGATGCGGTGCTGGGTGCTGAGCCAGAGGCAGGGCTCCGTCTCAGTACCCTGAGATCGAGACCTGAGCCTTAATAAAGAGTCAGATGCTCAACCCACTGAGCCACCCAGGCGCCCCACTCTCCCTGGACATTTTAGTCGCACGAATCAACAAATCTCCCCATGCTCAAGCCAGTTCTGGCACGCAGAAGGGATGCACCAAGCAGGGACCAGACTCCACACTTGGTCAACACCAGGACAGACGGAGAGGGCAGATCTAAGAGGAGAGTACAGTGCAAGAGTTCTACAGAGGCAGGAAATCTGGGCCAAGGGGCACTGGAGGAACGCTAAAGCCCTCTTGGGGAACTGGGGGCCAGGACTGGGTGGATCTGGCCAGCTTCCTCCAGGCCTCAAGGGACAAGAAGACCTCAATGAATTCCAGCATGACCCAGCCTTTTTAAGGTCTGGATAAGGGTTTGTGCTCGAACTGGTCAGGATTGGTTTAACCTCCTCACTTAATAAACACTTGGGTCATTTCTAGTTCCTCACTGCTATCAGTATTCTGTTTTGAACATTCTGAGACCTGGCTTTGATCTGATCTAAAATGTCCTGGGAGAAGTCCACTGGTTTCAGGCATGGCTGGATCCAGGTCTGGCATCTCCCAGACTGAAGCGACTGTGCTAAACACAGACATTCTATCAGTTTTGTCCAGTGATTTGTCACCTCCATGTGAGAGTCTGTGAAGGTTTTCTGCACCCATCCATGCTCCCCAGGAGACAGGAAACAGAGAATGGATCTCATTTTGTATAGGGGGCTGAGAATGGGGCAAGAAGTTGCCTGAAGCCACATGGTGGGAAGGTAGCAGGAGGGAGGACCCCTGTCCCCTGTCTGCAGACATAGGTTTTTCCCCTGCCATGTGTACATTCCAGGGACCCCAAGGTCAGACTTCAAAGTTCACAATCTGATGAAACCCGGTTCTGCAATGAGGCCTTGAGCAAGTCCCTTTCTGTTCTGAGCTTCCACATTCCCATGTGTAAAATACAGGGCGTCCCCACCTAAGTGCTCTGCAAGAACACCAGATGCAGAGGCGCCTGGGTAGCTCAGCCCCTTAAGCATCTGTGTCTTGATTTTGGCTTGGGTCATGATCTCAGGGTCATGGATCAAGTCCTGCAGGTGAGCCCCAGGGTAGACTCAGCCCAGAGCCTTCTTGTCCTTCTCCCTCTGCTCCTCCCCCCACTCATGCTCTCTCTTAAATAAATAAATAAAATCTTAAAAAAGAGGCAAACTCTGTCCTGGTGCTCTAGCTCCAGCACTGAAGAGTGTATTAAAATGCATACTCACATTTTTGAGCTCTGTAGGTTTTCTGCAGAAACAGCTAACAATTGCTGAGTACTTCCTACATGACAAGCAAGTCTTTACATGGATTCACTCCTCTCAACAACCATAGAAGGTAGGCGTTGCTATTCTCTGTACTCTGTGGATGGAGAAGCCGAGGCAGACAGAGGCTCGACAGCTTTCCTAGATTCTAGTCGGGTTCCTGATAGGGCTGGCCATCAGTGCTTTGTTAGCCTCACAAAATGAAGTGATAAATATGTGCTTGCTTTTCAGTCTCTGGACAGGTTTATGTAAGGTTGGTGATCTTTCTTTCTTTTTTTTAAAAGATTTTATGTATTTATTTGATAGACAGAGATCATGAGTAGGCAGAGAGACAGGCAGAGAGAGAGAGAAGGAAGCAGGCTTCCCGCTGAGCAGAGAGCCCAGTGCAAGGCTTGATCCCAGGACCATGAGATCATGATTTGAGTCCAAGGCAGAGGCTTAACTCACTGAACCACCCAGGCGCCCTGGTTGGTGATATTTCTTTAGCTGTTTAGAAGAATTCCCTAATGAAACCATCTGAATTAATCAACTTATTATTATTATTATTATATCATTTTAAACCAGGCTCCATGCCCACAATGGGTTCTTGAACTCATAACCCTCAGATTGAAATTTGCATGCTCTACTGACTGAGGCAACCAGGTGCCCCTGAAAACATCTGAATTTCAAATTGTCTTTGTGGGCAGATTTTTAAATTATGGATTAATTTTATTTAATTGGTATAGGACTACCCAGATTTTCCACTTCTTCTAATGTCAGCTTTGGTAAATTGTGTTTCATTTAAATTTCAAATTTAGGGGTACCTGGGTGGCTCAGTGGGTTAAAGCCTCTGCTTTCAGCTCAGGTCATGATCCCAGGGTCCTGGGATTGAGCCCCACATTGGGCTCTCTGCTCAACGGGGAGCCCGCTCCCCCCCACCCCCACCGCCTGCCTATCTGCCTACTTGTGATCTCTGTCTGTCAAATAAATAAAGAAAATCTTAAAAAAATAAATTTCAAATTTACTGTAATAGAATTGTTCATACTATCCTCTCATTATCCTTCTAAAATTTTTAATTAATTAATTAATTAATTAATTAATTTTAAGTAGCCTCCATTCCCAGCATGAAGCCCAGTGCAGAGTTTGAACTCACAACTCTGAAAGCAAGACCTGAGCTGAGATTAAGAGTCAGACACTTAACCAACTGAGCCACCCAGGCACCCCTTTAAATTTTATTTTTGAGTAATCTCTACACCCAATGTGGTGCTCAAACCCCAAGATCAAGAGTCTCATGCCACACCAACTGAGCCAGCCAGGTGCCACCCCCCCTTTTTTAAAAGATTTTATTTATTTATTTGACAGACAGAGATCACAAGCAGGCAGAGAGGCAGGCAGAGAGAGAGGAGGAAGCAGGCTTCTGGCTGAGCAGAGAGCCCAATGCAGGGCTTGATCCCAGGACCTGGGATCATGACCTGAGCCGAAGGCAGAGGCTTTAACCCACTGAGCCACCCAGGCGCCCCAGCCCCTTTTTACTCTTTTAATGTTTATAGTATCTCTTGATGTCCTTTTTTTCATTCCTGATATTGGAATTTGTGTTTTCTTTTTCTTACTCGACATTTCCAGGAATTTATGAATTCTATCAATCTCTTCAAGAACCAACTTTTGGTTTTGTTGATTTTCTTTAATTTTTGCTGTCCTTCATTAATTTTTGCTCTTGTGTTTGTTATTTCCTTTCACCTTTGGGGTTAATTTGTTCTTTTTCTAGTTCTTGAGTTGGAACTTAGAACATTAATTATCAACCGTTCTTCTAAAGCTATAAATTTTCCTCTAAGCACAGCTTTACCTGCATCCTATCATGTTTGCTACGTCATATTTTTACTATTCCTTACTTCAAAATATTTCACAATTTCTCTTATGATTTACTATTGGAAATTTAGTTATTTAGAATTGTGACGTTTAAATTCCAAGCACTTGGAGGCTTTCTAGTAGTTATCTTGACATTGAGTTTTAATTTAATTCAAAGAGGACAAACTTGTATGATTTCAGTCCTTTGAAATTAGTTGAGATTTTAGGGCCCAAGATATTGTCTATTTTGAATAATACATTTTTTAAAAGATTTTATTTCTAGGGGCGTGTAAGTGGCTCAGTTGTGAAGCATCTGCCTTTGGCTCGGGTCATGATCCCAGGGTCCTGGCATGGAGTCCTGCATCTAGCTTCTGCTGGGAGGGAAGCCTGCTTCTCTGTCTCCCACTTCCCCTGCTTGTGTTTCCTCTCTCACTGTTTCTCTCTGTCAAATAAATAAAATAAAATCTTTTTGGGACGCCTGGGTGGCTCAGTTGGTTGGGCAGCTGCCTTCGGCTCAGGTCATGATCCTAGCGTCCTGGGATCGAGTCCCGCATCGGGCTCCTTGCTCAGCAGGGAGCCTGCTTCGCCCTCTGCCTCTGCCTGCCTCTCTGTCTGCCTGTGCTCGCTCTCTCTCTCTCTCTAACAAATAAATAAATAAAATCTTTAAAAAAAAAATCTTTTTAAAAAAAGTTTATTTTTAAGTTAAATAAAAGCCCCATGGGTCAAACTTGCAACCCTGAGATCAAGGGTCAAATGCTCCACCAGTGGAGCTGGCTAGCTGCTCCTATTTTTTTGTTGATTATTTATTTATTTGAGAGAGAGAATGAGAGAGCACAAGGAGGGGGGAGGAGCAGAGGAATTGGGAGAAGCAGACTCCCTGCTGAGCAGGAAGGCAGATGTGGGATTTGGATCCCAGGATACTGGGATCATGATCTGAGCTTAACTGACTGAGTCACCCAGGTGTCCCCAGGGATCTCTATTTTTTTTTTTTTAAGATTTTATTTAATTATTTGAGAGAGTGTGTGAGAAAGAGAGCACAAGCCGGGGGAGCTGCAGAGGGAGAGGGAGAAGCAGGCTTCCCATTAAGCCGGGAGCTAGATGTGACTTCCATCCAAGGACCCTGAGATCATTGACCTGAGTCAAACCCTTGAGTGACTGAGCCACCCAGGCACCCCCACAGGTGCCCCTATTTTAACATTCTATGTGCACCTGGAAAGAACCTATATCCTACAGCTATTGGGTAAAATGCTGTTATGTACATGAATTAGAGCAGGTTGGTTCATCTTGTTGTTTGAACTGTGTGTCCTAGCTCAATGGTAGAGGAGTTAACCAAGGGGATGGAAGAGAGTCCAGAACAGGTCCTCACATAACAGTTATTTGATTTATGATGGAGGCTCTCTTCCAATTCAAGGAGAAAATGATGGTCTTTTCTATAAAATGATGCTGGGTCAACTGGATATTCATATTTAAAAAAAAAAAAAGCGCTCTGGCCCCTACAACACTATCCAGAGGACGAGTTACCCAACACAGATGGTAAAACATTTAAGCTTCTAAAAGAAAACAAAGGCGAATATCCTAATGAAAAAGCACTAATCCTAAGAGAAACAACAAATAAATTGGACGTCACTGAGAATCACTCCGGCTCATTATAAGCAACAGCAAGCCACGAGTGGCAGAAGATTTCTGCAGCACCTTCAACCCCATACATTTTCGGGTATCCATCGACAATACAGAACCATGCGCCACACGGGGGGCACATACCTAGAATATATAAAGAACCTGCAGGAAACAATAAGAAAATGGAGCCGGGTGTGAACCCAGGCAGCCGATGCCAGAGCTAGGCTCCAGTCACCCACTCCCCCGGGCTTGCAGGGACAGCTCCCGCCGGGTGTCCCTCTCTGAGCTTTGCCGGGAACTCGCTCGGTCGTCCTTAAGCGGGGAGGCGGCGGGGAAGCTCTGGGCCGGGGCTCCGCCCCGGGGGCTGCCTTTTCCTTAGAAGGCGAAGCCCCAAGCCTCGCCTCTCGCCGGCAGAGAGCCGTGCTGTGCGCTCCGCGCGCCCCTCGCCGCCGCCGCACCCCCAGGAGCGCAGAGCCCCGCGCACTCGCGCGCCATCCCGGCCCGGGCGCGGACCGGCAGGCGAGGGGCGGGCGCGCGTCCTCGCGGCTCTGGATGGAAGGATCGAGGTCGGCGGAGACGGCGGCCAGCAAGTCCTGAGGCCAGAGCCCCTCCCCGGCCCCGCGCCCGCGATATGCCGCGGGAGAGGTGAGCAGGGCGACCTCGCCGTGGTAACGGCGACGCCCGGGACAAACAGCGAGGACGGCGAGGCGCGAGGCCGGGTGTCCTCGGAGTGCGCGGCCGGGTCGGGTCCTGGCCGTCTCCTGTCACCGGCCGGCGCCTCCGCCGTCCGCGTACTCGTCTTCGAGCGCGGGCACGGCGGCCCCACAGCGTCTCGCCCTGTCCTCGCGGTCCTTCTTATCCCGGGCAGCCGTGGGGACCTTTGGGGTTTAACTTGGATTCCGAAAGAATGTGACACCATGTTTTCAAGATTTGGGGCCCCGAAACGAACAGCCCCTCGCAGTCGGCGGCAGCCCTTCCGCCCCGCGCCCCCCAAACCCCCCACCCCACCCCGCGGGCCGGCCTCCTCCGGGGGCTGGCTCCCGGCCGCCAGCCAAGCCGGGGCGCTGAGCTTGTCCCTCCGCAGGTGCCGCGCCCCTAGCCCGTGTCCCCGCCATGGAGGTGCTGCGACGTTCCTCGGTCTTCGCCGCGGAGATAATGGACGCCTTTGACCGCTCGCCCACCGACAAGGAGCTGGTGGCCCAGGCCAAGGCGCTGGGCCGGGAGTTCGTGCACGCGCGGCTGCTGCGCGCTGGCCTCGCCTGGAGCGCGCCCGAGCGCGCCGCTCCCGCCCCCGGAGGCCGCCTGGCCGAGGTGTGCGCGGTGCTGCTGCGCCTGGGTGAGTGCGGGCCCTGGTGGCCAAGGCCCCAGAGGTGCCCTCTGCTGCTGGCCTCAGTTTCCTTTATGGACAGAGAGGGGGCTGGCGGGGGGTGTTGTGGACCGCCTTGCGTAAGGCAGACCTACCCACACTCCCCTCTTTATGCCTCAGGCTCCCCTGCCCACCTGCCACAGAGCTAGCCTGGTCAGCCCAGATTTCAGACCTTCTGGCCATAAAGACTAGAAAGCTCCAGGAAGAATACTGTTTCGGTGGTTAAACTTCCAGAGTGACCCTTGTACTGAGCTGGGCACAAAAATCCTTTGTGGGACCACGTGTCCCAGTGTTTATTTTGGAAAGTAGTTCTTTGCAGCTCCTGCCTGAAATCCCGCAGCTCTTTCCTCTTGATGTGGATGCCTGGCAGGGCTTCCTCTGGAAATTTGGTGCCCCGGAATGGTTAAAGCCACCAAAGATCTGGGCAGCCCAAATCCCACCTGGCCAGCTGGTCATGCTTAGACACCCGGGGGTACTTGGTTGGAGTGGGGTCCCACACAGCACAGTGACTGTTTCCATCTTCTCCAGGGTCTAGACCCCAGAGGGCTGGGGCCAGTCACCACCAGGGCCGAGGTTGCTCACTCTGGAACTGGTTGTTGAGAGTAGGGAGCAAAGATGGAACCCTGATGGGGTGGCTCTCCATGCAGAGTGTGGGGAAAGGCTGGCCCAGGATCTGGGGGTGGGGGTGCTCAGTGAAAGGGGACAGACACCCTGCCTTTTAGGCCGACACCAGTGTCTGCTGGTCTCAGTTTTGTGTGGCCCCTGAAAGCAGGGCTGTGCAGACCCAGCTGCCCCAGTATGGGGCAGGGGGATGGGCAGACTCCATGGCAGTGTAGAAGATTGCCAGGAGGCACGGTAGCCCACCTGGGCCCCAGGGGAGGGGAGTGGTTCCTAGGTGTGGAAAGCCAGTGGGGTTTGGGGAATCAGGCAGGGATCCAGAGGACCTGGACTCCCATGAGGTCAGCCTCCAATTGCTGTTTCTTCAGCTGGGCTGTGAGGATGGCACTGGGGAAACATTCTAGAGGGCCCTGGAGAAGATGGTTCTTTGGTCTCCCAAGAACATCCCCCTGACCCCTGGGGTAGCCAGAAGGAAGTCTTGCCTCTGTCCTGGACTGCTCTGCCACTCTTCCCAGCCTCCTGGTTTCTGTCTCCTTGTCTGTGCCCGGGAACTGGTGCTGCCTCTGCCTGGGCCCAGAGTCCCTGCTTCGGGCTCTGCCGTTCTGATCAGGCTGGTTTCTGTAGCCTCAGTCTCCCATGTCCCACCCTGAGAGCCCCGATGCTCCGGGCCTGGTCTTGGGGAGCAGGGGCTGGCCAGGTGCCTAGTACCGGCCCTCTCAGGAGCAGGATCCTTCCCCTGTGTCAGGCTCTGCCCAGTCCCTGGGACTGGGCCTTGGCAGATAGCTAAGGAGGGGAGGACTCGGACCGACCCCCAGAGTACTCTCATTCTTGCCTTGCTGCTGCACTCTGCTCTTAGACCCCTCGGCATGAGTCCTTTCATGCCTGGCGTGGTCTCCCTGCCCCCCACAGCATGCTCCTAGCCCCCCCAACCCCACGCCAGCCCAGACGCCCAGCTCCTGGGTCAGCAGCACACAGGAAGAAGCCGGGGTCACGTCCCTATGGTCGGTCTCTTGGGCCCCAAGATCTGCATGTGGGAACAGCCAGGCCTGTCCTGGGAATTTCCATGCCACCCGCCCCCCCCCACACCCCCGATCCCCACCACCCCCCAGCCTCGCTGGTTTCTGCTCTGCATCCAGATCTCGTTTAATTAGATGGAGTGCAGCTGGCCCCAGGGACGATACAGACGCCCTTATCGGCGCAGGCTGTCCTGTCCACAGCCTTTCCCTGTTTGCTTTGGCTGCATAAGTGCCTGGGCTGGGGGACACCCAGTCCGCGGGCTGCGTGGAATTCCCGGCACCTGGCTGCCAGGGGCGCTGCAGTGAGCGCAGGCAGCAGGCGGGTCTGCTGAGAGGGCATTTCCTCTGCCGAGTGTGGCCGCCCACCCTGACACACCCACTTGGCACCCCGAGCCCAGGTTTGAGCCTGGGCGGTGCTGGTGGCCCTGGGCCGGCGAAGGCTTAGCTTCTGTGCTCACACACCCATGCCGGGAAGGGGAGGCGGGGGTGGGCTGAGTGAGGACGCCCCTCGGAGGCAGCAGCCAGGGGCCCCACCTGTGTGGGGTCGCTGGCATAAGTCTCTACCCATGCGGAGCTCTGGCTGCCTGCCCAGTCTGCCTGCCGCCCGGGCAGCTCGCTGTGGGCCATGAGTCACCCGTCAGGCACGGCCCTTTCTCCTCCTCGGGATTCCCGCCCCACCGGCCCGGCCGGCTTGGCCCTGGGTGGGGGTGGGGGGTGGCGGGCTTGTCAGAAGGGGCAGGCTGCAGAGGCAGGTCTGGGGGTGCCCACAGTACCTCCTCGGTCTTCTTATCCCCAGGGGCCATGGTGGGGTCAAGTGGGGGTGGGAATTTGACAGGCTGACGGGTTGGGGGGGTCGGCAATCAGGCCTGTTCAGTGCCAGTTGTGGCCATGGGCCAATGAGCAGTGGGCTGGTGCCAGGCTTGTGTGCCCATGGGGCTGGGGTCAGGCAGGCCCGACCACCTCTAACCCCCCTGTGTGACTGCCCAGGGGACGAGCTGGAGCTGATTCGGCCTAGCGTCTACCGCAACGTGGCCCGTCAGCTGAATATCTCCCTGCAATCCGAGACCGTGGTGACCGACGCCTTCCTGGCTGTGGCGTCCCAGATCTTCTCCGGAGGTAGGCCTGGGCCCCCATGCCAGGGTGCCCCCGTGCTGCTGTAGGCCGGGGTCTGTGGGCTGGCGCAGGGCCTCGGGCACTGGGAGGGTGCAGCAAGTAGCCCCCACAGGTCCCGGGGCCACCTCCTGTTGTACAAACCCGCCCAGAAGCTTGACCCGAACAGTGCTGTGTGGTGCTTCCCTAGGTTCTGAGGATGGTGGTGTCCGTGAGGCAGCTGGTCTCAGGCCTCTCATGCGGCTCTGGCCGGTATTAGCTGGGGTGTGTAGGACTGAGGTCTTCCTGGGCTGCGCGTTCCAGGTTGCCGATTGGTGCTGGCTGTTGGCTGGAGGGGGAGGCCAGGCTGTCCCCAGTGTGTCCTGCACATGGCCTGGGGCCTGGGAAAGAGGTCTCTCACTCTATGAGGGTGGGGGTCCCCCAGGGAGCCACAGTCCCCACCCCCTGCTGATACAGCCCACTCTGCAGGGAACCCCCCACCCCCACCAAGGGGCAAGGACATGGAATAGAGGGGCTGCCTCATCACATCAGAGGTGGGGCAGCCCCCACTGACCACACCCTTCTGGGATGATCACATGTTGACCTCTAGTGTCCTTTTCCAAGGAGGCCCCACCAGCTCCTGGTGGGTTCAATGGGGTCACGGGATGCCAGTGGCAGAAGCCAGCCTTTTCCAGGGCTGCCACCATTAGCACTGATCCCCTTGGCAGAAGTCAGCAAGGCTAGGACGTCGTGCTGGGGTGCCTGGGTGGGCTGGTTGGAGGGCCAGTTTCCTTCAGAGTGTCCTAACAGCCCTGACCTAGGTCCTGGGGAACCTGTGAGGATGACCCGGGACAGCGCCTCGAGGATGAGGCAGCGGGTGGGGCCCAGCAGGCGTTTGAGGCTGGTGGCCACCTTCAGCCCTCCCTAGGCTCCTGTGTTCTGGGCCTGATGCTGGTGTGTGGGTGGCCACCGTGTGTCTGTCTTGGGGCTGTTGGGCGGCTGGTTTATGAGCCAAGGTCTGGCTTTAAAAGGAAGGCTTCTCTCTGAGAGCGCAGCTCTGGGTTGCTGGTGGTTGGGACGGAGCTAGGAGGCCGGGCGAGGCCGGTGGTGGCGGCAGGTATGCACACAGGGGACAAGACAGGGGCCCAACACTGAGCACCACCCCCCACCAGCCTGGCCTTGCTCAGTGCGGGTTCAGGCCTGAGAGCTTCTGAAAGGCTCCCGGCTCTGGGAGGAAGTCCTTGGGGCAGGGGAGGGGTGGGGATAATGGACACAGGCCACCACAGCTCAATCCACTTGTGGAGTTCAGTGAAAGTTGTGTGATTTTCCTTTGAGGTGGAGCAGAATATTCCCCTTCACGTTCTAGCATCAGCGTCTGCAGGCCTGCCCCATGTGGGTGCCACCCCTTTCTTCTGACAGCTTCACTTTCCTTCACTCCTGCGCCCACCCCTCTGGGGCGCTGGGGCAGCTGCTCCCTCATGGGCTGTGTGACCTGCAGCTGGTTTCTTAATATCTCCGAACCCAGAGCCGTCTGAAAAGGGAGGAGGAGCAGGGCTCCCTGAAGCCTGGGGTCACAGATCCGCCCCTCTGTTGCGACCTGGCTCTCAGACCAAGCCCCTCACCATCTGTGGCTGCCCCTTTCACCCTCCCACCTGCTGCTCGGCTGGCCTCCCCTTCGCCCCTCCTCCACCCTCCTTTCTCCGCAGAGTCAGCCCAGCCACAAGGTGCTTGCTGGCCTTGGTCCCTGTCTTCCTGCAGCCCCTCCCAGACCACACACTGACCCTCACGCTGCCCTTGTGCCCCCTCTTCCTCAGGGCAGGCCCCCCGGGCTCCAGTGGGTGACAGGGCAGCTTGAGGGCTGCGGGCGGGGATCTGTGGAGGCGTTTGTGTGCTCCCGGCAGAGGCAGCGGCCACCAGTGTGGCTCCTGGCAGCGGCCGCCCGGTTCAGCTCCCTTTTGGGGAAACATGGATCTTTCCCTCCTTGATGAGAAGTTGGCAGGAGTGTTTTTTTTTTTTTTCTTATTACAAGAGCAAAATATTTTACTACAGAAAGATCGGAAAATGCAAAAGATAAACAAGTCTTAGAATCCAATACTAAAAATGAGCAAAGAATCAGAAGAGTGGACACACCGCTGGCCCGGAGCCCTCAAGAAGCCTGCTCTCTGCCGTGGGGGAGACGTGTGGCAGAACCACCGTGAGGCCATGCTGTGGACCCCCAGTGGCAGGATTGGTGCCATGAGCGTGGGCTCGGGCAGGATGTGACTGGTGGCACCCAGAAGGCATGGCTGCTTTGCAGGGCTGCCCACCCCCGGGGTCGCTGTGAGGGGCGGATGCTCATGCACACACATGCCGCCCAGACGCCATGAGTGCGTCCCTCAGAGGAGCCATGGCGCAGGCAGCCCGTGGCCATCACCTGGTGGACACATGCGCCTGATGCGGACACCCGCGACTGCGTGGATGGACGCTGCAGACCCCGTGCCCAGTGCGGGGAGCCAGAGCCACTGTGGAGCGCTGGCCAGAGCCCTTTCCTAGCGAACACTGGGAGTGGGGAATCCACAGGCCCAGGGAACCAAGGCGTGGCTGGGCGCAGCCACACCAATGCCGCTGGAAGTTAGGGGAACTGCCTACTGGTTTATGGCACTGAGATCATCTCTCCATGAGAAATTAAGCACAGAAGACCCCAAGGCGTGCTCCCTGGGGACCACATGTGCAGCCCCTTCCAGACCTTCAGGGGTCAAGGCCATGTGGAGCTGGCTATCCTCTTATGGGACTGTGAGGCTCCTCTCCAGGCGGCAGCACAGAACATGGCATTTGGTTGGGGAAGCATGGGGCAAGACACGGTCACTGTGACCTGGGGCCCTGATGGCCTGGCCCATGGAGGTGGGGAGAGCAGGTGCAGGACCTCAGTGGAGGGAAGGTGTCCTTGGGGCCAGGGACTCAGCTGAGATCTCAGACTTGGATTTTTTTAAAGTAAGCTCTACACCCAGCGTGGGGCTCAAACTCACACCCCTGAGATCGGGAGTCATGCTCCCCTGACTGGGGGTCAGCCGGGTGGTGCTCTGTAACTTGGATTTATTTTTAAAGAGATGGAAAGTGGGGCACCTGGGTGGCTCAGTGGGTTAAGCTTTTGCCTTCGGCTCAGGTTGTGATCTCAGGGTCCTGGGATCGAGTACCGTGTTGGGCTCTCTGCTCAGTGGGGAGCCTGCTTCCTTCTCTCCCTCTCTCTCTGCTTGCCTCTCTGCCTACTTGTGATCTCTCTCTGTCAAATAAATAAATAAATTCTAGAAAAAAAAGAGATGGAAAGTAATAGTCACAGGAGGGTTTAGGCAGGAGAGGAATGGAATCTAATTTATGGGTCTTAAAATTTTTCTTGTCACGGTGATGGAGCTTACCTGACCATGAGGTATCGTGATGTGCGGGGACACCTGGAGCCCTCTCGGCACTCACTCTGCACCCCCTCCCCCGTTCTGGACTGTTCATGTCCATAGACTCACACAGCACAGGGGGCCTTTTGAGTCTGCAGTTCCCACTGAATGCTGTTTCCGACTCCCCCGCCGTAGCCGTGGCAGTATCACGGCTCCATCCCTTTCCGGGGATCAGTCCTAGTCCCTGGTTTGGAGCCCTTTACTTTTCTTTTCACTGTTGGGTGTTTGTCACTTCCATCTTTTGGTGGGTGTGAGGAGGGCCCCTGTGATCACGGGGGAGCTGGGTTTATGGGAGCTGGTAGACGCTCTGGCTGCCGTGGGAGGGTGCATGGAGGGGCAGGGGCACCCTCTGCCCACACTGCCACCTCCTCGGGCTCCCATCCTGCCAGGACCGTGTGCGTGGGTGGCCTTTCATGGACCCTGCAGGCGCCTCAGCCTGTTTGTTCCAGCGGATGACACGGCGCAGCCTGCAGTGACGTGAAGTTTTCATCTGATAGACTCTCATCTCCATCTGCTTTTCTCTGACTTTTCTTGGGTTATTCGTGAGGGCAGACATTTTTCAGAGGTTTGATGCGTTTGTAGTTTTTCTTCTGTGAAGCAGCTGTTTCTTCTGTGCTCATATTTCTTTGGAAATCTTTCTCTTTGTTCTCGCGGACTTGTGAGCTCTCCTTGCACACGAAGGAGGCTCGTGCCCCAGCATCGGCAGGTGGCCTCCCCACACTGGTCTTTGCCTCTTTCCACCAGGAGGGCTACACCGGGATTCTGCTTCCCAGCGGTTGTAGGTCTGGGGCAGGCCGTGTGCTCACGGGCCTCAGCTTCTCTATGCAGACTGTCCTGCTGCCCTCACCTGGCCCCTCTGAACACACAGATCAGGGGCAGGTGCGCCTCAGGGCTGCTCCCTCAGCTGTCAGTCGGTCACCCCCACCCCTAGCCTCAGTTTCCTGTTTCCTGGACGGCCTTGCTGCCTGCTCACCTGCTCCAGGGGAGGGGGGACTGGGCGAGGCTGGCCTGGGCCCTGGCACAGGTGCGTAGGTGAGGGCGGCAGGACTGACCCGAGGCGGGTGCTGGGTGCGGGGAGGGGTGGGGGAGGTGGCTCCGAGTCCCTGAAGGCTGGACTGGAGCCTGGGTTTGGGTGGCCTTCTGCTCACTGACATCTGTCTCTCTCCTTGCAGGCATCACATGGGGCAAGGTGGTGTCCCTGTACTCAGTGGCGGCAGGGCTGGCCATCGACTGTGTGCGGCAGGCCCAGCCTGCCATGGTTCACGCGCTTGTCGACTGCCTTGGGGAATTTGTGCGCAAGACCCTGGCGCCTTGGCTTCGAAGGCGTGGCGGATGGGTGAGGGGGGACCTGCAGTGCCCGGTGGGGGTGGGGGCGGCGAGGAGTTAGGGGAGGGTGGAAGGCCGGGGCGGCTCCTGCTGCCCAGCTCCGGCGCCGACCTGTCCTCTGCTTCTTCCACGCCCAGGGCCATGGCAGCAGGCGGCCTGCTGACGTGGGCTCCTTAGTCTGTAAGAGGGGAAGTCCTGACCCTGCCCAGAGCACCCTCACCGCATCCCCTCCCAGCCACACTCCGATGCTGGGGGGAGACCAGCCCAGCCCATGGCGGTGGGTGCGTGGGTCTTACCACCATGGGCTCTATGCCCCCAGCTGCCCACCTGGCCCCAACCAGGCCTCCCTGCAGAGACGTCCGTTCTCTTCTTTGTACTGGGTGGTGGGCCAGGGTATGTGGGGCTCGCTGGCTGGGATGACAGAGCTCAGAAATCTGCTGAGGTTGGGGCCAAAGGCTGAGGGTGGGTGGTGGCCGAGGCTGCGGTCTCCTCTGAAGCTGGCATTGGTGGGGACGGGATTGCTTCCAGGATGACCCGTGGCTGTGGCCATTCCTTAGCAGAGAGACCCCGGGGCCTCTGTCCCCCCATGTCCTCTCCTTTCCATGGAGACAAGGACGTTGCTTGCCACCACGGTCAAAGTCCAGACTGTAGAGAAAATATTTTATTTCTCAGCAGGAATAGAAAGGAATGAGGAATGGCTGTTCATTGGGCTTCTGGAAAGCTTGGTTCCCACTCCTGTTCTGAGAGAGAGTGCCGCTGGATTGGTCGCTTCCTGGTGCCCCAGGCTCCACTGTGCTGAGGCAGAAGGACACGGGGTGTTTGTGGCCCCATGGGCAGTAGGCAGGTGGCTGTGCTGGGAGCTAGCTCCTGGCCTGGGGATGGTGGTAGAGGCCCCAGCGGGGCAGTGTCCATCTGCCACCCTCTGCCCACCTCGAGCTTCTTTCCCTTCCCATGGTCCAGAGCAGACCACAGACCTTCCCTGATACCCTCAGGCACCCCCTCATGTTAGTTGGCTGATGTCTCATGCGAGGTGCTCTGTTCTCTAACTATGTCCTCTTGCCTCCCAGACCGATGTCCTCAAGTGTGTGGTCAGCACGGAGCCTGGCTTCCGCTCCCATTGGCTCGTGGCTGCACTCTGCAGCTTCGGCCGCTTCCTGAAGGCCGCCTTCTTCCTGCTGTTGCCAGAGAGATGAGCTGCTGCCTCGGGCACAGGCTGAAGCCAGGCACTCCGACCCAGGAGGCTCTGGGCCCTGGAGAGCACCCATATCCTCCTCGACCAGGCTGGGAAGACTCCGACACTCAGAGCCCTGCCTCCGTGCTGGAGGCCCTGCCCTGAGCCCCTCGCCCTCAGACCCAGGCCCTCTGGAAGGGGCAGCAGAGGCCTCCCTGGCCTGGAGCTGGGCTTCAGTGCCTTCCCCGTTGCTCCCCTTCTCTTGGAAATTCTGCTTGTCCTCTTTCTGGAGCCAGAAAGTCAGGGTCACCTCCTGGGTCCAAAAGGAAGGGAGCTAAGAATATTAGGCTCCACTTGATGCCTGGGTCCCCTCTGGGAATGGGGACCATGTCAGGACATGAGCTGGCCTTGGTGCTTGTGGGCAGTGGGCCCTGCTCATTCAGTCAGAAGGTATCACCAGCCTGGCCAAGGCTGGAGGAGCCATGGGGTCTTACTGACCTTGCAGACAGGGCATAAAGTTTATGTGCTGGTTGCTTAATCCATTTCTGGAGGGAGGAGTGTGTCCCCCTCCCATGGCAGGGTCCCTGTGTGGCAGGGACCAGGGGCACGGGGCTCCAGGCCAGCACACTGACCTGAGTGCATAAGCCCATAAACAGAAAGGTTGGTGTGTGTGTTGAATTCCAATAAAGTTTCATGGCCATGGAGGGGTGACCCATCTTTGTGCCTGTTGTCATGCTGCTGCCCAGGGGCCACACAGAGCCAGTGAGCCCGGTAGTGTCCCAGAGTCTTCCCTGATGAGGGGTCTGCTGCCTTTGCCGTGATGGGGAGCTCGCACGCATAGCGTCACGGGTACACGCTCCTAGTCTCACTCGTGCACATGCACCGGTAACGAGTGGCGGTTGCTCAGTTCTCCTGCCCGGCACGGGTACACAGTCCAGCCCTGGGCCATGAGATGCCTCCTCTTGGCCAACAACAACCTCCACCCCCTTCCTGGCCATGGCCTTCGTTTCCTCCATGGCCACCGTCTCTAGGCAGTCCCCTCTCTGCTTTCTGAGGCGAGGACATTCTCCCTAGGCGGGCCTGACTTCTGCTCATCCACAGGCACAGGGTGCTAGGGGGCTGCCATGTGGCCTCTCAGTCTGGTGCCCTTTCTGTATGACGTGTGGCTGAGCCAAGGCCTGCTAAGGTCAGTGGCCCTGCCCTTCCATCCGGCCTCCCGGCGAAGCAGGGATCCTGATGGACGAGGCTTCTGTGTGGGAGTGGCAGCCTGTCCGCCCCTTGCCAGGAGTCAGGCATGCTGGAAGGCCTGCGGCTTCCACCAAGCCCTGCCTAGCCCCCTCGCACCTCCCCAGGGCCGGTGCCTGAAAAGGGGGAGGTGGGCCTGCCCAGGGGCGTTTGCTGCACCTGGTCCTGGGTCAGGCTGGCCACACAGGGGACACTCAGGACAGCAGCAGGGTCTGAGGCCGTGCAGGCATCAGATGGGGGCTGTCTTCACACAGGGTTAGAAGTCACAGCGGGAGAGATGCCCCATTTCCCACAGCAACAGAAAGATCAGTTTTCCTACATATCACACACATGTGAGAGCCTGTGTGAGGACACCTTCCCATGTACCTTCAAGACCCCACTTAAAAGTCTTGAGCAGGCAGAAACACCATGCTCTGGAGATGAAATTCATCTCATTAAGACAGTTCTTCCTAAGTCAATTTAGACATTTAATGCCATCCTTGTAAACAGAATTTTTTTTTTTAAAGATTTTGTTTATTCATTTGGCAGAGATCACAAGTAGGCAGAGAGGCAGGCAGAGAGAGAGGAGGAAGCAGGCTCCTCGCCAAGCAGGGAGCTCCATGCGGGGCTCGATCCCAGGACCCCGGGATCATGACCTGAGCCGAAGGCAGAGGCTTTAACCCACTGAGCCAACCAGGTGCCCCCAGAATGGGTTTTTATTTTAGATTAAAACAAACTAATTATAAAGTTCATGTGGGAGGAAATATTTTTAAAAAGCAGAAATAGGGGTGCCTGGGTGGCTCAGTTAGCCCCGCGTCGGGCTCTCTGCTCAGCAGGGAGCCTGCTCCTCCTCTCTCTCTGCCTACTTGTGATTTCTGTCAAGTAAATAAATTAAATATATATATATAAAAAAGCAGAAATAGCCAGGAAGAACCTTAAGAAGGAGAGAGGCGAGGGAGCCTTGCGAGGCACCTGTGTGGAACCCGGGCGTGGGGGCCGGGTGGTGGTGGCCTGGGAAACCTGGGATGGCCACAGCCAGACCCCGGTGCCCACAACATGGGGTCCATGAGGAAGGTGTGGAAAAAGGTGGCTTTGCTGACGAGCGTGGAGAGAGGCCAGGTGGGACCCACAGGTCATCCTGGACACAGACACGGGTTCCATGTGGATCCCAAGTGTAAACACGGAGTAAGAGCTAGAAGAAATGGGTGATTTTTCTCTGTATCCAGGGATAGACAAAACTTTCCCAAATAGGGGAATAAGGAATAAGGAAGGTCCTCAAAATTCAGAAACAATAAAAGACAAAATACATGCTGGATAAAAATGTTTATAACATTTAATATTTTCAAAAATATTTTAACTTGAAAAAAAATTTTAACTTGAGACAGAAAGCAGGAGCGGTCTCTAGGGGTGGGATTGGGGGATGGCAGTGACCGTCTGTGGTTACGGGGCTCCTTCTGGGGCCACAGAAATGTCTTGGGAATGGACAGTTGTGACGGCTACTCAGCGTTATGAATACACAAAATGCCACTATCCTGCACACTGGTTTTTATGCACCTTAAAATGACTAAAATGGTGAATTTATGTCATAACAGTGCATTTCACCTCAATAAAAAAGCTATAATTGAACACTGAGAATATCAGGGTTAATACTCCCTAATTCAAAAGAGCTCATCAGCTAAAAAAATCCAGAAGAAAAAGGGAAAAAGAAAAGAAAGAAAGAAAAAAAAAAGCAAACCCAAACGATCACAGCTCCCTCTCCCCACCCAGTGGGCTGGCCTGTCCCTGCCCTGACCTCGGCCAGCCATCGGGGCCAGGGTGGTGCAGCCCCAGTGGGGACGGGCCAGCCTACCCCTAGACACCCATCCCACACATGGCGGCAGAAATCCCCAGCAACAGGTTGCTCACTGTGATGTTCTCTATCAGCCGAAGCCGGAAGCAGTGCAGGCGTCCAGCAGGAGGGGACCCGCCTGGGAAGCCACGGCTGGGCTGCCGAAGCATGTGCCTCATTGTACTGTTCTGACCTTAAAGTCATGGAGGAGGTTTCACAAAAGCAAAGCCACCTTGAGAACAGTCGCTTGTGTGTCAGGTTGGGGAGCTGAGCACCCAGGAGAAACCAATTATTCCATTTAAACTATAGCTGAAATTCATCTCTTTGCTAGGAAAGGTGCAAAAACCAGAGGAAGAGCTGCAAACTTCAGGTGTGGTCCTGTTGTCAATAACCATATTATCATCCTGAAAACATTATAGCTATCTGTGGCATAAAGCAAATTATACTAATATTGCAAAGAACCAAGATTTTTTCACCTTAGAAGAGATAAAAATCAAAGCATTTAAGTAAAACATTTCATAATCCTAAAATGTGCGTTGGAAATGGTACGGATGTGTAATTTTTTCTCTTTAAATGCAAAAGCGTGTGTCCCGTGCTGAGGCAGTGAGAGGGAAGGGCTCCGGCCACGTCGCACCAAGTCCAAAGGCATTTCTGGTTCTGCCGCACAGGTGGGAGGCAGAGCAGGGCACCCCGGGCCTTGGAGGCCACCTCCACCCACAGGGCCCGAGGCCAGGGTCCCCCCGGACCTGCTACAGCACTGGCTGCTCTTCCAGCCCCCCAGCCCCTGAGTGGACTGGTGTAGCACCCGCTACGGCTTGGCTGGAGGCTCCTGGGAGCCCCGACGCCAGTAGCGGACAACTGGAGGGAAGGGTCCCTCCCTCACAGGTGGCTTTCTGCTGGGGAGTCACTTCAGGGCGAAGGGGCATGGCCGATGCATGCGGAGGGCGGCTTTCCCCACGCACTGCGTCTCCAACACAGGAGTGACCGCAGCTGGGGGCGCCTGGCTAGCTCCACAGTCTTGGGGTCCAGAGTTGGAGCCCCGAGCCCGCCACAGAGATGACTGCAAAACAAGTCAGGAATGAGAGGCCTGTCCCTTCCTGGCTCCAGGTCACATTGCGGCTGTTCCTTGTTGTCCCTGAATGTCCCTCTCTGGGTCCTCGGGGAGCTTTTCCTATTCCTCTCTCTCCACACCACCTCTTTCATGCTGTGGGTCCAGGGCGAGAATACCGTGAGGCCCACACAGCTCTTCAGGTGTCATCCAGTCCCAGGATAGGGCATACATTGTCACACTGGAGCACCCCTTCTCCTCCAGGTTCTGTCCTCATCCTTGTCCTGCCCTGGGGGCTGTGGGGGCATCAGAGATCCAGACTGCTGGAGCCAAAGGGGCTGGTGCGGGGCCCGAGTGTGTCCGTGGGGTGCTCACCACTCGCCACAGCTGCCACCCCCTTCCTGCCTGATGCTCAGGGCCGAGGGTGCCCTGCCAGAAGAAAGAAGTCCGCACTCGAGAAACTACACCACCAGACAGAATGCCTCCTGCTTGGCACTGCCCCCAGCCCAGATCTCACCATCTCTGCCAAGATTCCCTTCTCATATAGGTTCCTTGGTGCAGGGCACTGCCTGGCCCTCCAGACCAGGGCCTTTGAGAGCCTCACCGTGGGGGGG
>RCUC01148158.1:0-29436 GCA_003697995.1 Taxidea taxus jeffersonii
AAAAAAAAAAAAAAAAAACCTTCAGAAAGAAATGTCTTACGGGCAGGGGAATTTTAAAATTAAGATATATACATATACTTGCATATGTGAAACAACCAAATGTGGGCCCTCTACATCTACTTAGCCAGTTCATAGTAGAATATTTGACTCCTGTATCCATGAGTTTGTAACACAAGGAAGAGTCAACTGAGTACTTTACACATTGAATAAATTCCAGGTTCATGCATAACCATGTGCTTCATATTATGGAGGTATGGATGCATCTAGATTTCATTACATTAGCATTAAATCTGCATTTCATCTCTTCTTAACATTTTTTTTTGTTTATCCATTTTTATTCTCTCACAACTTTCTTTTTACTTACGTAACTTCTTGTGTCTAGTCTTTATTACTGAATTATTTTTAAATGTCATAACTTTGTAGTCTACTAGGAAAATTGATTTTCCCTTAACTACATATTAAGAAATTGGCATGAGGATCATCAAATTTCCTGATTTTATCCCTACCTGTTTCTTCTGTTAGGCATCCATACATTTATGTCTCAAATATTTACTGAGAATTTACTATATGTCAGGCATTGTGCTAAGCTTGGAAATACAGTGGTCAGTAAGACAAATGCTGTCTGTGACATAGAACTAAAAATTTACAGTTGGATTTTACAGTTTATTACAAGTATGAAGAGACTTACTAACACTCATGTAAGTCTATAGTTTAAATAGAGAATTATGTAAGAGAACAGTGAAATAAACTTAATGAAAAACCCATTTTCAACCTTAGTGAGGATAAGTTATTGGTAGGGATGTTTCTCTTCTTTCATACATATTTTCTCCAAGATTCTCTTGCTTTTTTGGTCTATTTCATTTCTATGTTAATGTTTGAATAAGCCAATCACTGTCCTTACCAAAACAAAAATAAAAACAAACAAAACAAAACAAAACAACAACTGGTATTTCAATTATAGTTGCAAGGAATATATAAGTGATATTGAAGAGGGAAGAATATTCATCTTAAAAATATTGAGATAGAATCTATGAAGACAGTACAACTATTCTTTCTCTTAATAGTATTTCTAAAAAATGTTGTGGTACCAGTTTATGTATCTCTAGATCAAATTTAAATTGATCTATAATTTCTCTTTCTTATAATGCATTTATTACATTTTTATATCAAGGTTATAATGACCCCATCAAACAAACTGGTTAGTATTTCCTTTATCTCTCCTCTAGAAGAGTTTGTGTGAGGTGAATGACTAAAATGTTTGATAAAATCCACCAATGAAATGTTGGGGCCTGAAATTGATGTTTTACCTTTTATTTCTGGATGTCTTAAGGAACATTTCTTTAACATTGAAATTCAGTAGGTCTCTATATCATATTTCATTTTTTGCAGACTCATTTTTTGTCTCACTTGGACTGATAATCTCTGTGATACAGCATCCAGCAGAGTTTCAAAACAGTCATGTTCACCATCTAATGGATAAAATGTGAACAAAGTCTGCTGCCAAATGTCTTTCAATTAGGTACTCTTCTGCAACCTGGCTGAATACTTTGAAACTTCAGGATTGAAGTGTGGTAAAGGATAGTGTCACACATGCACACAGAGGCACCACACACACTCACACAGGTACATGCAAGGTTCCGTACAAGCAGGGGTTCAAAAAAACAATTGAGAGGATAGAGTATCTACAGAAAGCAGGCAAGAATCTTATTTTCCCTCAGGTTGAATGTTTTGGGATAAAGGAAACATCAGCGAGAGAAATTCTCCCTCTCTTTACATTTAAATTTTCTTTAAGTCCTCTTTACTCTGATGGAAATACTGGAAAGATCCCACTCACATACCAAAAGGAAGGGAGCAACCAGAAAGCATCTGTTTTCTGAGCTTCTTACATCACACCTTTCCTCATCCTTCTCACCAAACTAACTTTCTGCACACACCTGCTCTCTCTTTTTTAAGGAAGAGGCATATACAGGAAGAAGGTACGGAATCTTGATAAGGTGGCATTTTGCAAGGTTTGCATGAATCCCAGTTGGAGTCAGTGATGGATTGTACTAGTTGATCACAGTTCTAGAGAGGGTTTTTTTGTTTTTTGTTTTTATTTTTTGTTTTTTGTTTTTATTTTTTGTTTTTTGTTTTTAATGGAGGTGGCAATTTCAAAGTACAGTGTCTGGTTGTTCTTTCCAACCATTTTATTTATTCAAAAGATTTAGGAAAAGGAAAATCTAAATTAGTTCTTAAAGCAGTATGAGATGCTTCCATATCAGCATTTTAATCGCTATATGTGTTTGCTACGAGTATTGAAAAAAAATAAGTTAATTCTCTTTCTTTCTCTTCTCTCTTGAAGGAATTGGAGACAGTCTTAAATCAATTACTATGTCTAAAATCCAGACCCAGATTGTACTGGGACGTTTAATACTATGACATAAACTGTCAGAGAGTTAGATAAAGATTGATGAAGGAAAGACTTAAGAGAGTCCTCCAGGTGCTGATTTATATAAATGTGTTTGCCTTGCAGCCCAGAGCATTTCCATGCATGCAGGATACAGCCAGAGATGTACAACGTTGTCTGTCTTCATGACATGGAAGCTCTATATGTAGCCCAGGCCATCAATCAGTTGATTAACAGATACTTGTTGAGTGCCTACTAAGGGCTTAAGAGACTTTTCATTCCTGTATCAGCTACTATTTCACATATATCATGCTTATTCTGTAAAATGGTGAATACCTTTTTTCCCCCACAAAAGAAATTTTGGTTTGTTTTGGAAACTTTTTATGACTTCAAATATATCTCACCCTCAGTATGGCTACTAAAATTATAATCTGAGATCTGTATAATACTATCATCTAAAATTAGTAAAATAATAGAAATAAAACACATCCTATTAGCCTTTTTAGATATTATTAAAATATAACCAAATGTTTACCTTAAATCAGACTATATAGTAGAGTGGATATAGCAAAAGTCTTACACTTTCACTGGCTTCAAAGGGAAATTAAAAAAAATAAGTTTATGGTAGACTTTTTGAGAGATAAATATGACATTTATTTGTAGATTTTATCTTAGTATCCAGTGCATGCATCTTCAAATGCTTTCCAACATAAATCAATAAGAACATCTTTAACTTCTTTAACTTTAACTTCTTTAAAGGTAGTTGCAGTTATCTATTGCTGTGTAACAACCATACCAATTCCCCAGATTTATTACAATTTCTTATAGTTCAGTGGGTTGCAGGGGTCAGTGGTGGGGGTTCTTCCTTGGAGTCTCATGCAGTTGTCTTCAAATAGTATGATCTGTCCTCATGTGAAGGCTCCACTGGGCTGGATGGTTTCTCCATATGGTTGACTGTTGACCCTCATTGTCAGCTGGTAGCTCATCTAGTTCAGCATCTGAAGAACCTATATATGCCTTCCCTGTGGGTTTCTCACAGTAGAATGGATGAAATTCCAGACGGAGCTAACAGAAGGGAGATAGAAGTGGAAGATTTTAGTCCAGGGGCAAGAATTTGTCATAAGGTCACTTCTGTATTCTATTGATCAAAACAGCCACAGGTCATATTCATGGGGGAGGGGACATAAAGTGCACCTCTTGATGGAAAGACTGTTGGATAACTTGTGGTCAACTTTAATTCCACATGCAGCACATCTGAACACCAGCATGAATCTGGCCCTTCCTAGTCCACCGTATTTGCAGATTGCAGTGATGAAAACTTCCCTAATAAGAAGGTTAACTATACACAGGGACCTGAAGCATAGAGAGGCCACAGTTGTAATGATCATTGATCTTTCTCATAATTTAGCTGGTTTCTAATCCATCTACTGTGTCCTTTTGCAAGTCAATTTAAACCAATTTTCTGGGTCATATTTCACGACACACTTTGGCAGGCATTTTACTGATGTCAAAGTGCAAAACTTCTACTGTGTTCCCTATTCTTTATATAATAAGAAATGCTTTTAAAGGAAACAACTGTAATTTTTTTAAAATTAGATAATTAAATGTAGTAATTCTACCTCTTCTCAGTGTTATATACAAGATATTTTTTATTCTTTACTAACTGCTCAAAACTGTATTTATTTATTTTTTTCACAGTGAAACTCCCATTGCATTAACCTTCATGAAAAAATAGGGCAAAGGATTTAAGTCAGTTTGGCAGATTCAGAGGACACAAATAGACAAAATTCAACTTACAAATTCTATTGATTAGAATAATTTTTACCAGCATTTACCAGAGTATTAGTAGCCTGAAGGATTTCATTCCCAGTTACAGCTCAAAGTTACATGAAAATTTGTTGTGTTTTTGGAAACATTGCTTTTAATTTTTGTTATTTTCTTTTAAATATAATAGGCCTATCTTCCATGGAGAGATATGGGATCATGTGGCTATGCAAAATACATGGATGTCCGTTTTACTTTTAGCCTAAAATAAATGATGAGAAGAACTGTGGTTGTCTCATTTCAAGATATATGTTTTGTAAGGATTATTGCTAACTATCAGCCTATTTTAGGGGAAGAATAAAGTAGTAAAGAGTCTAGGAAACCAATTATGGAATATAGAGTGAATCATTTTAAAATGAGAATATTTAACACAGAACAGAGAAACTTCATATCAGAAGTAGTTACTATTTTGGTATGTTCTAAAGGCTCTCAGATGAACTTTTGCAAGATTTAATAAGACTGCATAATGACCAATTAATAACTAAGGGAATCAAATTTTGACTCAAATTATATACTTTCCAAACCCTGGTCTGCAACCTGCTCTTTTCTCAAAGGTCTCCATTTTAGTAAACTGAGCAGTTACTCAGATGAAAAATTTGTCTTCCTATATTCTCTCATGACTGTGAGAGATGATTTCAAAAATGGAGCAAGGAAGCCTAGTTAAGAGAGTCCTTTAAAGGATGTTAAAGTAGAAAAACAAAAATATGGACAACCTCATCAGAGAAAATATGAACTTTTTGTTAGCTGCAAGCCCCACTCAAGCCTGGATGTAACCCCCTTGTCAACATGACACCTGGATTGTTCACATTCTTGTTTTGATTGGACACATTTCAATCCCTCATTTGCATATTAACTCAACCAGTCTCAGTCTTGTTTCCATCCCCATTTTAAAATAACAGACCTGATTAGGGCGCCTTGGTGTCTCAATGCGTTAAAGCCTCTGCCTTCGACTGGGGTCATGATCTCAGGGTCCTGGGATCAAGCCCTGCATGGGGCTCTCTGCTCAGCAGGGAGACTGCTTCCCCCCACCCCTCTCTCTGCCTACTTGTGATCTTTCTCTCTGTCAAATAAATAAATAAAATCTTAAATAAATAAATAAATAACAGACCTGAATGAGAACTACCCCTGCAAACGTCCCTCTTTATAAGCTTGTCCCATCTTCCTCTTCCTGGGAACATGAGTCAGATTTATAATTGAATCTGAGTCTACTGAATTGCAATTCTAATTTCCCAAATAAACGATTGGTTGCTTTAATTTTCAATGAGTTACTTCTTGGTCAACAGAACATAAATCAAACATATCAGTAAATATATTTAGAATTGTACCATTTTTGACAAATTCTACCTTGTCATTGTCCTTCAAGCTACCATTAGTTCTAACCTGGATTAAAAGAAGAATGTTCCAAATAGTCACTGTCCACCTCTGTGGTTTATTAATTGCCTAGAAGCCTGGATGATCCTGTGCTATACACTATCTGAAGGGTTCAATTCCAAAGGCTCCCTTTGTCTTGAAGTTTCTAGTGGTGCTTGAGTTTCCTCTTCTGATTGCCATCTTTTTCCACTTCTCCTATTGCTCATTAGGCTCCAATCATACTGGCCTCTTTGCTGTCCCTACTACACCACCAACTATGTTATAGGGGAGAAAAAATAATTTTCCCTCTACACTTAGATGTTCTGGGCTGAGCTGCCCTTAGAGTAAAAGACCAACAGGGGAAAAGCAAATAGAAGTTTAATAACATGTATACCTCCTTATACCTGTGAGATTCCCAGGAAAACTGAATAACTCTCCACAGTGGCCCAACCCATCTCCTGCACCTAAAGACAAAAAATATTGTTGGGAGGAGGGGAAGCCAGTTATAGGAGGTGACAGGCAAAGCATAGGAAACAAGGGTCAGGTTGTTATGGAAATGTAAGTCTTCTCCAATGAGAAGAGTTCTAGAGATCTAAAGTCATCCTTCTCTTCCTGGCATAGAGAGGGAGACACTGTCACAAATTAAGATTTTTTTATAAATGTAAATGTCTCCTACAAAAGGGTAACTTCTACACAGTTTTCAAAGCTTCTCCTTTATCTGGTTGGTTTCTTGTTTCTTTATTTGTTTTTAATAACCAGCTAAAGATAATCCTTATTCCAAAGAGGCATATTTTGGGTGGCAAACTCTGCTTCCATTTTATGTTTCTACGTTGGGACTTTTGCATTGGCTGTCCACTCTGCTCAAATGCATTTGCCTATCTACCTCACTCACTGTCATATTTAACAGGCCCTTTTATATATACTTTTTCCTACTCCATCATTATAACCCCATCTATGATTTATTTCTATTAGAGTTTTCACAATTCTCTGACCTAATATTAGTATGCTGACTTATTTTTTTCTCCCCTAGTAGAATCCAAGCTCCATAGATGCAAAACCTTTTTTATTCACTGCTATGTCTGCTGTATTTAGAGCAGTGTCAGGCCAGAGAATTGGTGGATTATACATATATGTTAAACTGCTTTCAAAATGAAACAATGCAGGCTATAGTCATTAATTCTATGACTATCTAATTACAGATATTAATTAAATGGCTACCCAGGATGGCAGTACTAGGATCTGGTACTTTCTGAAATAGTATTTATTAATATATCTACCCTGCAAGATACTAACTTTCATAGAATTGTGTTTTTTAAAAGATTTTATTTATTTATTTGTTTGTTTGAGAGTGAGAGAGAGAGAGCAGTCAAGTAGGAGCAGAGGGGGAGAGACAAGAAGACTCCATGCTGAGCATGGAGCCCTTTGTGGGGCTCCATCCCATGTCCCAAGTTCATGGCTTGAACCAAAACAAGAGTTGGACACTTAACTAACTAAGAAACCAAGGCATTCTCACAGAATTGTTTTGAAGCAAATTTGGCAAGTATTGTCAACCACAATTGAACATCTTCACAAATCTACTTTTCCCAAAACCTTAGTGGACTCCTTGCTTTTCATGTCTTTTTAGAGACTGAAAAACTTTCACACATGATTTATGGGCATGGAGGTTGATGGACAGGTGTGGATATGGGTCTTGCAAAATAGTTGCATTTTGTCAGTGAAGGAGCAAGGTCATCATCTGAGAGCAAGGTTGGGGAGGAAGACAGTTCAGGAAGTGGGAGAAAACAAAGATCCATGGAAGAGATTATGCCCACATGGTGCCCTTTAGTGGTTAAGACCAGTAAGCACAAATGTGTATTTTTTGCCCCTCACCATATATAGCTAAGGGAGTGGATAGAATAGGTGGAAATTAGTATTTTATTAAATAAGTATAATAACATAAAGAAAGAATGTTAATTAAAGATGTAAAATTGAATCTATGTAGTATAAGGAAACATTTGAAAGCATGAGAAAGTAAGGGCCAGAGAAAAAGGTAACAGGATCAGTAATGAAGTGTTCATGAATCCTTGTGGGATTCAAGGATGTTTGGTGTTGGGTACTGAATTAAGTGAACTGGAAGGTCAGTAGGCTAAGTTTGAGATTATGGAGGGTTTTAATCTCTGGCAATGAATAGGTTTAGGTATGACCATAGTTTAGTCAGAGTGGAAGACAAATTCATTCAAGGAGAGGAGGTCTAAGAAGTAAAAAACTACTGTATTGGAAGACTATGTGAATACTGGCATCACTAAGGACCATGGCAGTCAGAGTATAATGGAGATGGCTATAATCCTGGAGTTAAATCTTCAAGGGGATCAAAAGTTCTGAGTCTTGGTAGTATAAGAACTGAAGGTAGTAGAAAATACATGAAGATCTCAAACTTAAAAGCTGGCTTTTGATGGCAGAGGAAAGAGAATGTTCTAAAAATGTTATTAGGGCCAAGAAGCCCTGATCCTAGCCATTTTATATCACTGGATGATTTCTCTGTGTACAGTTGCTGCTGACATTTCCTACAGGAAAAATGCAGAACATTCTAGCACTATTAAAAAATCACTGGGGGACGCCTGGGTGGCTCAGTTGGTTAAGCGGCTGTCTTCGGCTCAGGTCATGATCCCAGCGTCCTGGGATCGAGTCCCATATCGGGCTCCTTGCTTGGCGGGGAGCCTGCTCCTCCCTCTGCCTCTTCCTGCCTCTCCGTCTGCCTGTGCTCGCGCTCTCTCTCTCTCTCTCTCTAACTAATGGGTAAAAAAAAAAAAAAAAAATCATTGGATTTTCCTTTGAATCTTATATTAATATGAAAACAAATGCCCCTTCTCTGAACTAGTTTCCCTTCTCCTATGTCTGCCCCCCAAAAAACAAGAAGAATATAGAGGCTAATATTCCTGCAGGCTGGGTTCATTAGTTCTCATGCTTTCTCCATGTACTGGTTCTTCTTGCAATCAGCATGTGCAGCACTAGATTTTATGGTAATGTTCTGAGTCACAATGTAACACTTGTCTTCCACATTCAAAATTCATTTGGTGGTATGGATCATTATAAATATCCTTTTATCAGTAGCATTGAAATTCCCATTACTTATTACAGGTGCTTAAATAGCTACTGTTTCATTAACTACTGATGTCTTTCTGAGGACAGTCAAATGGCATCTTCTAAATTTTATTTTCATAGGTTGTTGCCAGAGCAGCTCTGGGAACAAGAGACTGAGGCTGTGGTACACTCAAATTCTTGGTCCAAGCCTGTTTCTTGTCTCAGCAAGGAGGGATGCCCTGTATACCTGAGCAAGTTCTGGATTCCTATCTCACCTGAAAACTTTGAATTTTATCTTTATTTTGTCAAATTGTCATTTTGTATTACATTTATATGTTTCATTGTGACTTAAGGAATTTATAATATCATCTTCTGTGGTTGAGATATTATTAGTTACTGCTAGAATTCTTCATAAGTTGCTCTTATAAAATATTTTTCTTGAATTGAGAATCAAATTACCAACCTATCTGAAAAAAATGTTCTGTATCATTGGGAAGGTGCTGAATTTCACCAAAAGATGCCAAAGTACTCCCAAGAGATCTCTGAAGATAAATACTGCCTTTTAAAATATCTTTTGGTAAGAATCCCCATTGTGATAATAGAGAAGTACAGAATTTTAAGGGACTGGGAAAAGCCTAGTACAATATATACATCTCCATAAAATATTTCTTTTTGTGCTTGTTAACCAGACTAGTCTTACCTTGGTTAGGTTACCCTGGAAACTTCAGAGGGCACATAATAAATAATGAGAAAGGTATAAATGAATATTAATGTACACATCTATTTACATCTTTGCACATAAGTGATTAAATCAATGGTTACCTAAATGTATATGATTTTTGCCTACATCATTCACAAGTGGCTTACTTGAATCATTCTAACTCCTTGGCAGAAATAAGGACCACTTCTGGATATTAGTTCCTTTATTTATCTATACTGATTATATTTGGTTCTCACTAGGAAAAAAATGGGGACTCAGAACAGAGACCCATAGTTCTAGGACAGGGATCCATTTTCTCAACAATAGTACTTTTGCCTCAGCTTTTTAGGCTGTTGGGGTGGGATATATTTGAACAGTACCTCTTGATCCTTTGTATATTTCCTTGTATTCTAAGATGCAAAGTCCCAATCTTGAGGCTACTTGCCTCTATGGGCAAGCCTTGGGTAAGTCTGATTTTAAAGTACCCAAACTGTCAAAAATCCAAAAGTAGAAAAAATTAAAACAGATCAGTAAAATATTATTTAGTAAGAGTTTATTGTGCACAAAAGAACAGTTCACAAATTGTGAGTCTTCAAATCCAAAATGAAACCTACAGTGAGTTATCACCTCACACCTGTCAGAGTGGCAAACAAACAAACAAATAAACAAAACAAAACAAAAAATAAGAAATAACAGATATGAGTGGTAAGGTTGCAGAGAAAAAGGAACATTTGTGCACTGTTAGTGGGAATACAAACCAGTGCAGTTACTATGGAAAACAGTATGGAGTTTCCTCAAAAAGTTGAAAATAGAATTACCCTATGATCTAGCAATCTCACTACTGCATATATACCCAAAGAATACAAAAACACTAATTCAAAGAGATACCTGCACCCCTATGTTTATAGCAGCATTATTTACAATAGTCAAATTATGGAAACAACCCAAGTGTCTGTCGATTGATGAATGGATAAATGGATAAGAGGTGGTGTACACACACACACACACACACGCACACACACGAATATTATTCAACCATCAAAAAGAATGAAATCTTGCTATTTGCAATGACATGAATGGAGCTAGAGAGTATAATACTAAGTGAAATAAGTCATTCAGAGGAAGAAAAATGCCATATGATATCACTTATGTAGACTTTAGGAAACCAAACAAATGAGCTAAAGGAAAGAGAGAGAGAAAGAGAAACTGAGAAACAGACTGTTAACTATAGAGAACAAACAGATGGTTACCAGAGAAGAGGTGGTGGGGGGCAGGGGTGAAATAGATGATGGGGATTAAAGAGTACATTCCTCATCATGAGCACCAAATAATGTATAGAATTGTTGAATCACTATACTGTATACCTGAAACTAATAAAGTACTGTATATTAACTATATTGAAATTAAAATTTTAAAAAATTAAAAATTCCACCATCCTGGATGAGACAGATTCCCAGGGAGGCTCAGAAATGCACATTTGAGACACAGGGAATAACACTCTCAGAGAGGAGAACTTTAACTTACTCTGGGGAGGAAGTCAGGGAGGAAATGAGCATCCCACCACTGAGATGTGCAAAAAAAGAAAAAAGACAAATCCAAAACTGATAAAAATCCTAAAGGCATGATATCACAGGATGGCTCATGAAGTGAAAATGAGGAAGGTATTTAACCTTTACATGATTGGTTATTACAATGGGGGTTTCTAGATAAGCAGGGGATTGGTGAAAAGTTATGATCTTACACCATTTTAGAAAAATGATGTTTCCTTTATGATTATGAGAGGCATTTATAAGAAATAACCTAAGTTTTGTTTATGATCATGAAATAAGGTAGATTTAGTTTTGTTTGCATGGTTTAAGTGGTTCTATCTATTGGGGGACTTTCAAGCCTGCTCTCCATTTTATTTTATTTTAACAATGCCTAGCCACATTGGCTACAGCATCAGTATCACCACTTATATTTTTGGTTACTTAAGTACTACATCTTTTGAGTTACACAGATTGTTCTTGACATTGACCATTGAATGCATGTGGACTACTGGCCAGTTCTGGCATGTGCTGATTACCCTACTTCTCTGCTTTTCTGGGATTCTACTGTTTCCTGCTGCCTTGTACAGACTGGTAAGTTTTCTCTGCATGTTTACCTCTTCAACACACCCTCTGGAAGGGGCTGTGTCTTTACCCTCCTAGAATAGTCTGGGCTTCAGCGGAAATGCCCTTTCTAAGACTGCCTCCTTGGGGAAATCAGGACCCATTTTGCACTGGAAATGACTCTTTTCCCTCTCACACTTTCACCTGTTTATTAAAATCCATTCATATTAGTCTTGGAACCAGTTTCACTTGAACTTGACAGAAGGTGGACACATAGCTGGTAATCAGAATCCCTAACCAGACCAAAGAACTTCTTACATCCTCATGAGCTGTGGTATACAACACTATCAGTCTGAGAATCTTTTGGCCAGAAATGTATTTACTGACGATCCCTGAGACATTCCAAAAAGAAGTAGAGAAGATTGTCTAGAACTGCTATTTAATGTTGGATTAAATACTGTGGTGGAATAATTCAAGCCAAAGGGGGGGGGATACCCCACAAATATCTAGACGTGTTGATTTTTAATCTCCCCTACTTGTTATGTTTCAAAAGGGCAGCTATTTTTATACGGAATTTAATTTCACACACTTTTTTTCTTTTTTCAACTCATGATCTCTTTTTAAAAATGAATCATAGAACTTTACCGGGCTGTAAATGAATTCCAGTACCAGAAGCCCATCAAAAAACCTGGATGCAAATTCAAGGAATAGATATAATTTATTTGCTATGCATTTGGAGTAAAATCCAAGCCCATTTGAAAACTACACTGTGAATATTAAAATTATGCTGAAGATAACTTTGAGGCAATGTCGGTAATGGACGAGTCACAGCTGATGAGGGCCCGTTTGCTTTTTCTAGTACCCATGTTATTAAACTGGTAAATGGTCGTACCTACTCAGGTTTGCTTAGAGCAGAAAACTGAAATGAGCAGAATATCAGAATTCTATGTTAGCAACATCCTTTTCTCCACTGTTGTAAATGCTTTAGACGTATAAACTTTTTTTGAACTCTAAAAGGTAGGTAGTATCCTGGGACGCCTGGGTGGCTCAGTTGGTTAAGCGGCTGCCTTGGGCTCAGGTCATGATCCCAGCGTCCTGGGATCGAGTCCGACATTGGGCTCCTTGCTCGGCAGGGAGCCTGTTTCTCCCTCTGCCTCTGCCTGTGCTCGCTCTCTCTCTCTCTCTAACAAATAAATAAAATCTTAAAAAAAAAAAAACAACTCTCAGTTGGTTAAAAGGTAGGTAGTATCCTAATCTAAAGAAAATCTCTGGACTGGGTTAATGATCCAATTATGTGTACTCTACACAATATATATTTTTGTTTTTAAAGATTTTATTTATTTATTTATTTATTTATTAGTTAGAGAGAGAGAGAGCTAGCACAGGCAGACAGAGAGGCAGGCAGAGGCAGAGGGAGAAGCAGGCTCCCTGCCGAGCAAGGAGCCCGATGTGGGACTCGATCCCAGGACGCTGGGATCATGACCTGAGCCGAAGGCAGCCGCTTAACCAACTGAGCTACCCAGGCGTCCCTCTACACAATATATTTAAAACAAAGGAACAGGGCACCCAGTTTGAAATAATGGAAAAAAGCAGCATTTACCCCTTTTCTTTTGAGAAATGCTCTCAAAACATCAAGGGGAATAAGAAATAAAAATGTAAATGTGTTTTCAGTGAAACATGGAGCAAAATGAGGAAAGATGGCCCAGAGTAGTTGAAACTGAACAGAGGAATAGAAGGAGGAACTTCTGAATACACATCTGTGGTTGTAGAGTTTAGGAAGAGCCAGCAAATAACAATTCTAAAGGTGAGGAACATACCGGCATGTCAAAGAGAAACCTCTCCTTCTCAAAGGTGGAAATCAGGTCCGTGGTGCCCAGGGAAGACCTTTCCTAGACCAAGTTCATTTCTTAAATCAAAAGAGTGGGGCTGAATAAAGTTTTCCAGAGATAAGCTAAATTTGAAAGAAGCAGTCTGTCTGTGTATCAGAAGAGAGAGGCTTTGCCTAGAAAATAACCTTGCCACCACCATCTTCCTTGGCTGGGAAAAATGAAAGCCTGAAATAACTCACATGCATAAATATGCATGAAAGACAAAAAGTCTCCCAGGTTTGAATACTGCCTTACTGTAATTTCCTTTGCCCCCCCCCTTCCTAAAAATAAGAGAGGTAGAAGGATCTAGTGTAGGGAATCCCTCCATGTGTGCACACACACATGCACACACACAAAGGGAAACAACAGCACAAAAGACAGAACAAGGAAGAAAAACTGTGAGTCTTGCACTTATTTTAGTAACTGTATCTGGGTTGCCTTAGCTTTTCCTCTGCTATAAAGCCACAGCACAACCAATGACTCAAGAACTTTCTTATTCAGAATCTTATCTTCAAAATGTTTTTGGCATATTCAGGAAATGATTTCATTTGGCAACTTCTGGAGCACTTATAAATTCTGTACATCTTTTTCATATTTTCCAAAATATTATCATTTTTGGTATGCATGCCTAAAGGCAAGAGGTTGTCCCATGGAACTGTAGAGGCTTATTTTTATTTTCAGCAACACAAATATGATGAGGTCCAGAGAAGTTCCTGACCTATTATTGTAGAATTAAGTTTATGTTAGCATTTATAATTTATTTCTATTTATATGAGATATTCTGAATATATAGAGAGATGATATACATATAGATTATATATATATACACACGTATATATGTATATGTACGAATATATATCTGATTTTACACACACACACACACACACACACACACACACATATGTATGTCTGAAGCCTGGGTACTTCTAAAGATATGTGGGGCACACTGTGGGCAAACCCAAGTCCCGATAGATATGTTTTCTAGTGATGCTCAGGTGTAGGATTCTTTGGCAATTTAAGGTAAAAGTATCTGACCTGTGCCACTCCTGTAAGCAGCAAAGATTCCCACTTGTATATCACGGAATGTTTGGCATTTAAAAAATTATTGAAAACTGTTCATTCTTTTTGTCCGTAGGAAACCAACTCCTGAGATTTTTCCTCTAGAAAAAAAAAAAAAATCCGAAAGGAAATGTGCTCTTTAAAAACAAAATTTTTATTTCACGACTTAATAGTACAAGGGAGAAATTGGGAAACATCTAAATCTCTGGGGTGAGTCAAGAGTGTGGATGTCTGTGTAGAGAAATAGAATCTAAATAGAATTAACCTGAAGAAATAGCAATCAGAGTTTAAGTCTACTGGGACAGATGGGATTTCAGGGGCAGGATACTAGAGAAAAGTGAAATGGAGCAAAAGAATTGTGAAAATCTGAGTAAAAACTGGTCTTCGGCTGCCTGTGGTTCAGGGTGAGACTGTTCTGGAGGCCAAAAAGAGCAGGGCTACTGGGAAGCTGACCAGAATTTCAGAGGTCTGATAAGACTGGGCAGGGGGAATTAGATGGAGTAGTCATTACGGATGTCTTCTTAAAAGGTTTCCTTGAAGGAAATCCTTACAATGCTACAAATCATAAGGATTTCCTGTGTAAATTCAAATAGTAATTTCCATAGATTTAATTTCAAGACCTTGGACATATGATTGTGTTAACCAGTGATATAATCTTCAGGTGCTCACACAGTTTCAAAGAAAAAAATAGACACAAAACACTAGTAACTAAACATACATTAATATACCTTTATCTCTTAAAAAGGCTGCAAATTATAAAAATATGCATAACAAGTGGTCATTTTATTTATTTTTTTTAAATAACTCTGAGAGTTAATATCAGAGATTACTTTTTTTTTTTTTTAAAGATTTATTTATTTATTTATTTGACAGACAGAGATCACACAAGTAAGCAGAGTGGTAGGCAGGGAGGGGAGGGGAGAAGCAGGCTCCCTGCCCAGCAGAGAGCCCGATGCGGGACTTGATCCCAGGAGCCTGGGATCATGACCCGAGCCGAAGGCAGCGGCTTAACCCACTGAGCCACCCAGGCATCCCTAAGTGGTCATTTTATATAACAGCTGACTAGGTATTGGGTTTTTGTCCTTCTGTTTTCCCTTGTGTCTGGAGAAAACAGAATTTGGTTAAAGATGATAATTACTATAAACTTGCAACTATACTAATTTAACAGTTATACAGAAGTTTGATTATGTATACAGAATAGTGGGTATGATTTTGTTTGTTTATAAAGCTATTGTTTATGAAGATTGATATAATATGATATAGATTATTTTACTTAACATACTGATATTATATTTTAAGACTGTAAATTTATTATCTATTTGTAAGTTATATTGTGGCAAAATTTTATAAAGTTTCTTCCTTGGCCTGAAAATATTCTTTTAATTCTCTGTGCCTTTTTCATACTCTTAAATCATTGAAGTATTAGTTGTTATTTTTTAAAAGCTTACTTCTTAATAATCATTATTGTTTATTGGGTATGTTTTTTACAATGTTATTTATAAATATTTCTTGTCTTCAGATATTTATAACTTAGTCTTATCTGCTTTAATAACTATTCTTAATTTGCCTGACCAGTATTCTTCTCTTACCTAAAAAAAGGATAACTCCATCATTTTTTACTTTTGTTAAGAAGAAACAACTCATAACCTGCCTAGACCTACCAAAGTCTTTCTTAGATAACTCTGATTTAATTTTGTATGTTGACGGTTCACACTTAAAGAGAAAAAATGAAGATTGTCCAGGCTATGTTATTTCATATCTAAATTCACACTTAAAATAATAAGCCTTTCCCTTAAATTAAATAGGTTCGGATAGCAGGGTTAATTGTTGTTGCCTGGACCTACTAACTAGCAAAATATAAAAAAGGAAATATTTATACTAAGTGTGGGCATAATTTTGGGTTTGTCCACAACTTTGTAACGTTTAGGAAAAAAATACAGGTTTCCTGAGCTCTACATAAAGCCCTCTAAAATCAGATGTCAAATTGAAGAATATTTAGTTGCTTTGCTACTATAGTAATTATCAGTTGCTGGGAGAAGCTTAACTGGCTGGTTGTGGTTCAAGGTCTTTCATGAGGTTGTTGTGAAGCTGTTAGTTGGGACTGTAGTCATTTGAACACTTCCAAACTCATGCGGTTATTGGCAGGCCTCAGTTGCTCTCTGGCTGTAAACTGGAGACCTCATTTCCTTGTCACATAAGCTCTCCATGGGCTGCCTGAGTGTCCTGAAGACATGGCAGCTGGCTTCCCCAGAGTGAGTGATCCAACAGATAGACAGAAACCCAAGATGGAAGCTGTAGTCTCTGATACCCTAATATTAGAAGGACATGCCATTACTTCTGCCATGTGCTCAGTAAGTGACCATTATATAATATATCTATCTACAGACACAATATGCCCAAGAATATAGATAATAGTAAAATAAGGTAAAAATAAAAATAGGAAGTGATTAATTTTGAGTACCCATTATGTTTGTTTTTACTATAATTTATTTACTGTTTATGAATTTAACATTTTTTTTGCAATTTACATTTAATAATGGCTGTGTTTAACAACTGACTAAAAAAAATCCTTAATGACTGAATAGTCTTGCTTCACAAGACAGTGTGAACTACTTCAACACACCACTGGTTTTACACCAGAGTGAGTGTTTTCCATTCTAGGGCAGTTTGGGTAGATTCCTAATGGAGTCTTTTGTTTGCTCATTTGAATACCTGATATATTGCAGTATATTGAGAATCAATGTGAGATTCCTGAATAAGGTCAGGCTCTGGCATCAGGGAATGTGCATAGGTCTGAAGTGTGATTAAGAGTCAAAGTAGCCAGAAAGAAGTCTTTGCTGTACAACCTTCCAGGTCTGCAACATTAGATACCTTACTTAACATTTCTGAACTGGAATCCTCATTTGGAATTCAGGGTTAAACCTGAGTGCACGCGCACCCCCCCCACCCAAGATGAATAAAGTGGCCACTCCTCTACCCACTGGTACTGTGTGGGGTTGAACTGAAGTGATGCAGGTAGGTTCCCTTTCTAAGTAATGTGGCTCTTTCACATTCACTACCTCATACAATCCTGACAACAGCTCTGCTAGTGAGCATTAATAACTCTGCTTGATCCCAAAAGCCAGAAGGGTTAAGTGACTTGTCCAAAGTCACAGAACTAATAAGATTGCTCCATAAATACAAGGTAGAGGTGACAGTGTTGGCTCAAGAACAATAAGCTTCCCTGAGAACCGAAACCAATGGACAGCCTTTCATTACAGCAGGAATAAGTTGCTGTAGGAAAACAAAGCTTTCCAGCACCCTCCCTTTATCAATGAGGTTCCTTGTGCATAAGTAAACTCCGATTTCATTAAATGAAAGATCCTACACAAGTAAATCCTTATGTACACTGTTCCTCAATTAGCCACCACAATGAGTAATGTGATTTCTGCTGTGTTCATTGTGCAGGCAATGGAAGGTTATAGGACAAAGACTTATGTCTCCCAATGCCACAACATCCTCAATTACATGACAGATATATTCCCACCAATGCTTGATCACCAATGCTGGATCTGTTGTTATCTCAGGCTAAAGTGGAGAAAATGGTGTTTCCTAGAAAATATGGATCTCTTTGTGTTAGGTCCCATGTAAAGGCCAATTAAGCAAAAGAAGGGGCAACTCAGATTTCTATTTGTTTTCTATTTGTGAGAGATTATCCCCACTTAGTGACAAATCTGGGTGTGGGGGCATGAGAAGGGCTCCTCTTAGATGCAATTGCTATATAGAAATCCATAAGCCAAAAAAAGAAAAAAAAAATTTTTCCCCACCACAGCCTAGAAATGATTCTAGAATCCATAGAAATGAAGGACAAGTTATATAGCCAAATGAAACGGGGCTGGAGTGTTAGAATAGTCAGACAGAAAGCCTGCCTACAGTAAAATACCTTAGATTGCTTTTCTTGAACTTTCCATACCCAAATGTCCCTGGAATACTTAAGGGGTCACAAGGGAACAAGTTAATAATGGCATTTGACCTCCAAATGTTCCTCATGGTAGTGTGTGTTCAAATGAAATGAGAGTCTGCAGTCATTCTTTTCTTCCAGAATCACATAGTCACTTAGAAACCCTGTTTCAGGGTAATACTTTGAATGTGCATAAACTTGTTATAAGTTATTCATTTATAGGCAGCATATATAGTACTTCTATAAGTTTTAACTTATTTGGCCTTCAAAATTATTATGTGAGAAAGACAAAGATAATATCACAAGCCAAAGTTTCCAAACAAAGAAATTGAAGCTTAGAGAATTAAAAAAAAAAAATTATTTAAAGTCTTACATTTTAAATGGTGAGCTAAGATTTACACTCAGAGTCAGAATGCACACGATAATGAAAAGCTTAAAGCTATGGTTCTATTCTTATGAAAAAACAATTTTTTTTTCTCTTTCAAGGCCACACAAACTGAACTTCTGACATTTAGTTTGTAATGGCTGACTGAGATGAATTGTAGATAGATAAGTACATGTCTGGTCCTGAAATCAGGTCTATTGAAGTTTAATAGAAAAATAGATAACAGATTCTACTAAACACTTAAGGAGGAAATTATGCCAATGCTCTACAATCTCTTTTTTAGAGGGAACACTTCCTAACTCATTCTTTGAGTACAGTGTTGCCCTAACATAAAGACTAGACTATAACTTTACAAGAAAACTATAACCAAAATCTCTCATGAAAATAGATGCAAAATTTTTCAATAGAATATCAACAAATTGAACCCAAGAATACATAAAATTATGTACTATCCCATGACCAAGTAGGATTTATCCTGGATAGGAAGGGCTAGTTAACATTTTAAAATAAGTTAATGTAATCACATCATCAGGCTTAAAAAAAAAAAAGTAAATAATTTGACCTTATAGATGCATAAGATTTGGCAAAATCCAACACACATTTATCATAGAAAATCTTAGTAAACTAGGAATAAGGAGGAACTTTCTGAACTAGATAAAGTCTATCTACAGAAAACGTACAGGTAACCTCATACTTAAGGGTGAAAAACTTGAAGCCTTCCCACTAAGATTAGATACAAAGCAAGGAAGTCCCATCTCACCACTCCTTTTCAACACTGTACTAAAGTCCTTGCTAATGCAAAAAGGCAAGACATAGAAATAAAGTTTTACAGAATGGGAAAGAAAACATAAAAGTGTCTTTGTTCACAGATGACATAAATGTCTATGTAAAAAATCAAAACAATCAAGAAAAAAAAAAAAACTCCTGGAACTAATACACAATTATAACAAGGTTGCAGGATACAAGGTTAATATACAAAAGTTAATCACTTTCCTATATGCTAGTAATAAATAAATGAATGTGAATTTAAAAATATAATATTATTAGCACTTCCCAAAGTGAAATAAACAAGTTGCTCCTAAACGATAACATAGGAGAAAACAAATGATTTTGTATATGGTGATGACATTTTGGATACAACACCAAGGCATGATCCATGAAAGTAATAATTGGTAAGCTGGATTTCAGTTAAAGTAAAAATTTCTCTGTGAAATATGATGGCAAGAAAATGAGAAGAAAAGTCATAGACTGGAATAAAATATGCAAAGAACTCTTAAAATGTAATAATAAGAAAAAAGAACAATCTGATTTAAAAATTGGTCAAAAACCTTAACAGACTCATCACCAAAGAATGTATACAGGTGGCAAATAAGCATATGAAAAGATGTTCCACGTCATAGGTTATCATAGAAATACAAGTACAAACAACAATGAGATACCACTATACACCTTAGGATGATACACATCAGAATTGGCAAAAATCTGAAATGCTAATACCACCAACTACTGGTAAGGATATAGAGCAATAGAAGCTCTCATGCACTGCTGGTAGGAATGAAAAATAGTAAAGCCATTTTAGAAGACAATCTAATAATTTCTTAACTAAATTAACCATACTCTTACCATATGATGCAGTAGCCATGCTCTTTGGTATTTACCTACAGGAGTTGAAAACATATCCACACAAAAATGTGCACATGGATGTTTATAGTAGCTTTATTCATAACTGTCAAAATTTGGAAACAGCCATGATGCCCTTCAGTAGGTGAGTGGATCAAAAACCGTGGTACATCCAGGGAATGGAGTATTATCCGGCACTAAAACGGAATAAGCTCTCAAGCCAGGGAGAGACATAGAGGAGTCTTAAATGCATATTAGTAAGTGAAAGATGAGTGTGAAAAGGCTACTTACTGTATAACTTTAACTATGTGACATTTTGGAAAAAGCAAAACTAATGGGACAGTGAAAAGTTCAGGTATTGCCAGGGGTCAGGAAGGAGAGAAAGGATAAATAGGCAGAGCACAGAGGATTTACAGGGCCATGAAACTACCCTCTGTGTTCCATAATGGTGGATGTATGTCATCATACATTTGTCCAGGCCCATAGAATGTACAACACCATGAGATAACGCTAAAGAAAACTATGGATTTTGGGTGATTATGATGTGGCAAAGTTGATTCACCAATTTTAGCAGGTATGTCAACCTGGTGGGGAATGTTGCTAATGGGAGAAGCAGTGCAGGTATGGGGGCAGGAGGAACTGTCCATGCCTTCCCCTCGATTTTGTTGTGAACCTAAAACTGCTCTATAAAAATAAATTCCTAATTTTAAGAGTAGGTAGCAGATAAGTAATGAGAAACAACAAAACACAGCCAACCAAATAAGCACACTGCTTTGTAAAATGAAAGCTGTTCAGAAGAGGAATTCGCCTTTAGTTCCCCGGGGATTCAGTTAGCTGACAAAGGAAGCTGCCATGTACATGTTGATCAGAGTCTGTCTGCTTCCTGAAAAGGGCACTTATCCAACTGGGAGAAACCTAGACTGAGTGACATTCAACTAGGTTCCAACACTCCAATTCCGGGAACAAAAATGTCCATTTTGTAGGGGAACATGGCAGGAGCTTTGTATTAAAAGGACAATACAGTACGCTCAAAGTATATTTGAGTATGCTCACAGTATACATGAATACTATGTAAGTCCTCACAATATACTGTTAACATATTTAAATGAGTAAAGCAGGAATAAATAAATAAGCAAATAGGTGGGGAAAATATGAAATTAGAGATAGCAACTAAATACATGTTGAAAGAAAGGTAGAAATAGCATTAAATGGTAAGTTGGCATTTGGTTCCTTCAAAAGATGGTGGCATCCTCAAAAATAATAAAGCATTAAATTGTTTACATCTCTATGTCCAGTTTTGGTTGCTGGCAAAGGTGCTTCTTTTTTGTTGTTTGTTTAGTACCCTCTCACAGAACCCAGCAAAGTTATCAATCAGTGCTTTTGAACCAATTAGAACCCATTTTACCAAAATATCTAAAGTCAATATTACGTGAGCCATGGCTACTTTGCCAAGAACTAAGAAGTCCTCTTCTCATTTGGCCTTTGCATTTGCTCTTTGGTTTATTTGTTTTTGGAATCCCCACTCCAGGTAAGACATTGCTTTTCTGGGTGTTGAAACATTGTCTGATGGAGGCAGTTTCAGGGAAAGAAAACCTGTCAGCTGGGCTAATTTACCTACCTAACTGTGTGCAGCAAACACAGATTCCTCTACTGAGGCTCGACTGATCCTTGAAGAACACACTCAGATTTCTCAGGAAATTAGAGAATCTTGAGCATTTGAATTTGGCGCTGGTGTATTGATCTCCATTACCTGTACTACCCACATTAGGGCTTGGATTTGTATAATATTCATGAGTGTTCTACATTTACTTAACATTCATTTTCTAAGGGCCACCGATGTGTCAAATAGAGGTGTTAAGACACTCTTCTCCTGAGACATGAGTGAACTATGTTCACTTAACTGAAACCCAAGTCAGAAAATGTCCTTAGAGAGAATCACATGAGATGCGTTGCTCCATGAATTTGGAGGAAGGACAGATGTCTCCCAGCTGAAGAGGACCCAGTTAACGACACAGAGTAGGCGATGTTTCAGTGGAGCTTTAAAAATAGGTAGACTCTAGACAGACAGAGTTGACAGTGGGAGCAGAGTGGAAGGAAGGAAGGGCATTTGGGGAGGAAGACATATGTACATGCGCCAAGGGTGAGGGCAGGCATGTTCACACACACACATACACACCCCCCCCCAAGGCAGCACGGAATATTAAAACATTACACATTACTCAAAGAACATTAGAACATGTTCTTTGTCTCACCTCTTGAAGACTTACATTACAGGTGTGTTTGTAACCTAGACCAATCAGCCTGAACCACTTCGGTTACAATGTCAGAGAACAATTGCACTCTATGTTGGTGGGTTGTTTCTAGCTTCATTAAACTCAGTGTCGGGCCTATGTTAAAAATTTTGGTTTTAAAATTTTAAAAGGTTCTCTTTCCCTGAGCATTTCTAACAGGCATTCAGCCTACTGCACACACAGAGCAACAGCAATGCTGTTTCCATGGTCACTGCAGAGAAGGGAGACATGAGTCAGGTACCCTCGACTGGAATAACTTGGCCCAGTTGGCATTGAAGGAACTTGAAGCACACTCTTCCCACTCCTGGCACAGACAGATTTTTGCATCAGCCAAGTGGATAAAAGCCACAGTTCATAAAGCTGAACGTGGGAAGGGCAGCTCCATATTTCTCTTGGGATTATCAGCTGTGCACCAGGTGGGATCTACTAGCAAAAGCTGCTCAGAGCACCCAAATGTGTGAATGTATAAGTCAAAGTACTCCACGAAGAAAGCTCTGCTGTATGGCCCATCGGCATGTAGACAATTAAGACTACCAAGAAACATCCAGGGATGGCTGGAAACACAATCTCCTCTTTGACTATGATCCCAGATAACAGTTATCTGGAGAGGAGAGGTGAGAGATGGAAAATAATTATAAGGATAATCAGACCATTGTCTGCTATGCTCCAGACAGGCAGGATTTAAGTGGGGGATATTGTTTCAACAACTAGAGGAGATTTAAATGTAAATAGATCTGTAGTATTGTTTTTTTCTCTCTGAGGGCAAATGTAGCTATAAAGGGACACTGATGGGCTATTGAAAAGATACTCTCTACTTATTTAGTCTTTCTTGCTCATGTTATCTTTGGCGAGTTTGAAATACTAACAAAGATGGATATTTTCTATTATTATTTTGACTTTATTGATTTCTCTCCATGAGCTTCAGGGATTACCATCCCTGATTTGGCTGACCAGCTTGAATTCACATTTCTCCCTTTGCTGACATTGATGCCCCATACTCTTCTCTCTCCCTGCATCAGAGAAGGGGTGGGGTTGGCATGGCTTGTTTCCTTATTTTCATCAATTGCAAGGTCAGCGGGAAGATGCACCAGAGACGGTGGTTACTAAAGATATCTTTATAGGAACCGAGGAAAGTCGATTTAGCACACATAGAGAGCATTAAGTGATTTCTGTCCTATGCAATCCTATTACTTTGCGATTATTTTCAGATATATCCCACAGTAACCTTAAAAAAATCTTGGAAACTGTATTATTCATACCATAATAAATTTTGATTGGACAAGAATGCTATACTAGCTAATTTTCGTTCAGAGTGAAACATAATCTATACCTGGTCGTTTGCTTCATAGATCACAATCTCTCGGCACCTTTATCATTTATTACCTGTTGATATGTCACAAATATCTACATGGTATGCTAAATATCCTAACACTCAGAAACTCCCTCCTACCCATTTTCCTTGACCAAATTCCAGATAGCTATAGGAGATTGGTAGCCATAAATGAAAGAAAATCATAAGAAATTAATAATAGTTACCAATTTGTGAGATGTTGCATCAACCCATCTTATTTTCATGTATATTGTGTTTGCTTTCCACAACAGCCTAACAGCCTTAAAGGGGAGATCTAGTTTACAGACAGGAATCCAAAGCCCAGGGAAGTGTAAGGAAACAAGGAAGCAAGGTCAGATGGGGTGAGGACTCAAATCCTGCTTGCTCAGGCACCACAGTCCCTCCCCTTATGCTACACCCTGGTGTTTCTTATGTGTGTATTGTTCCCATGCACAGATTATGTATCTCCATCCACCGATTCAATTAAACATCAAATGTGGAAGCAGCACACCTTAGAGAATGCAAATGTGGCAATGTCATGGTGTCTGCCCTTGCAGACCGTGTAACTTGGCAGAACTAATTATACCTGAGGCAGGCATAAGTGACTGAAGAGGAGACTCGGTAAAGTCTTACATGGCTTCAAGAGGAGATCTGTCACATCTGGGCAGTAGTTTCTAGAGAAGGCTGTGCACTTACATTCTGGCCAATTATCCTGGAAGTTGTTAAAGCTGACGTGAATTTTGACTATTATTCAGTAGGGTTTTTCTTTTTAAATAAAGACAAAGATGAGGTCTTTATTTTTTAATGTTGAAATTTCTTCATGTTTTTGTCAGATCACTGCTTCAAGAGATTGAGTATAATGTTGAAAAGTGAGGTGGAGAGCCAGAGCCTGCTAAGAAGAGCCTCCCTTCTCGTCTGCTTTTCGCTGTATCTTCTTCACAGAAGACACTTAATCGTAATCAGGTGCCCGTGCGCTCCCCTCGCAGAGTGCTCTGCTTTTCCTTTCCATCATGACTTGTAATGGCATAATTATTCATGATTTTTATGCTCACTTTCCATGCATGTCCTCTAGTGATTGTACATTTCATGAAGAAAGAAACTGTTTGCCTTGTTCACCACCGCATCTCCCTTGCCAGGCTCGGTGCCTGGCACCTAGTAGGCTCTCATGATACGATTGTCAAATGAATGAAGAATGGATCAGAGCTCTGATCTAACCTCTTAAAAGCCCAAGGAGACCTGCAATATTTTATGAATTCAATGAGTCTCTGTTTTCTTACCTGTAAAAAGAAGAATAAGTCATTCATGACACAGATTTGTAAGGATCTATTGGAAAACATACCAGTGAAAGCACCTTGTCAATGTTTAAGATCTCAGCCAATATTTGTTACTGAGTATTTTCATTGCCATTGTAATTTGTCACGAGCATGAGCACAGAGCCAGGAGCATATGCTAAACCCAAAGTTAATGCGGAATGTAAAATGTGCTGCCCGGTTTCTGAGGTGACCCTGTAGATCCTTCTGAGAGGACTGGTGCTAGAAAGCACTGTGTTGCCAAGCTGTCAGTGAAAACCTTTAATAACCCTGTATTTACGTGCCATCATGGCTTTCCCCAAAATTATCTTCTGGGACCATGACTAGCCCTAGTCTAAGGGTTTGGTAATTGCTTTTGCTCAATCTGAGTACAATCTGTTCCGCTACTTTTGAGTTATGCAAGGGTGAAATAAATACAGAACAAGCTTGCAAGTTACATTAAAGAAAGTCAAGATGTGCTTTGCACACGGATAAAACTTAAAAAATGCCTGAACTTTCAAAGTCAAAACTTCTACAAGGAAAAGTATCAGGAGTAAAATTTGGAAAACCTGGTGGAAACAGCCCTAAGTGCTTTGAATACAAGGTGTGATATTTTATCCTCCAACTTCTCCGTGTGAAGCGAGACCCATTCCCCTCATAACAAAATAGGGAAATAAGGATAGCCTTAATCACTTCTGCTCCCCGACAGATATGCTTCTCTAGAGGAATAGCTGTAGGGATTTGTATTTTTCCCCATGAAGGACAATGTAACTAAACTAATCACATTTCTTTTTATTGCTCAAAGCAGTTTTAGTAATTTGTAAAAAGCCCCACTCTGTTCACCTACTTTAAAGAGCCTTGTATTTTTATATTATTCAAATTATCCATATTTGGCAACACATATCATATTTTTAGTTATATCATTTTTGTCTTAATTGGATTCCATTTTGACCTTTTTGAAGCACATTTGAAACACTGTGGAATACAGAACATTTTAACATACAGAAAATAATTTCAACCACGAATGTTAAGCAAGTCAAACTCAGGCAAAATCTGAATTAAATTAGTAATCAGTTAAAAATGACCTATGCTCAGGAAAAGTCAAGAAATTTATGACTGAAAACATGTGACACTGGCTGGATCAGTTAAAATGCCCAGGGCAAAAATCTCAGGAAGATGAAATGTACCAACACATCTGATGTTGTATCTAAACAAACTGTAATTTCTTTTTTCTTATTTTCTTATTGTAAGAAATTGTAATAAGTGTATAAAATGGACACAGTCATAATAAATTACAATTAGGCCTGAGTAGACCTTCATCAATGATAGCAATAATATTAATACATCAGAAAGCACTAACAATAGGAACAAAAACAAAAACAAGAGGAACAACTAGCTCTATCCAGATTAAAATACATAGACATATTAACACTTAACAGTTTCCTATTAATACTCTTAATTTAAATTGTAAAGATGATTAAAAATCATGCTCTTCTCAAACACTGAATTTACTGAGTACATGATTAAATTCCTGTGAGAGTTAACACACAGTTATCTGTGATTAGATACTGGAGGTAAATTAATCTCAGTGACTTTTCCTAAATTGCACTGTCTATAGATTGGTTTTACAAGTGAACTCGGTGTCTCAGAATAGAACAAATATCAGGCAGTGAGTAACTGAGCAAAATCTTCCTTCTTAACAATGAGCACATGTATTTGCTGCTATTAACTTGTGTCCCCGATATTTAGCTAGTACTACATGGTTCACAGATGCAATATGCTTTGCTCAGATTTTGTTTTTCCATTCATATCGAGCACCATCTTTGATTTGTCCTGCATTATTTCATTAGTTTTTGTATTTCCAATTGTTCTTTTCTTTCTTTTATAATTATCTGACCCTCACTGTGAGTATAGGACTTCCTCTGTGTTACGGTCTATATTAGTCTTAAGTTTGTTAGCAATTCTTCTAGAGTTTCTCATAGTTCTCACACATTTTTAGAAGTCCTAAAATTTAAAAATATGTAATGAATTAAGGAAATGCTCACCTAGCAATTGATACGATGTTATTTTAATTTTAATCTCTATGAATTTCAACATAATTGGTGTGTTAAAAAAAAAAGGAAGTAACACCCAAATTCATGCAGTTTTTTTGGGTGGCTTCCTCCCTTTCACCTCTCAGTGATCAGTACCTGATTACTAGAGGCTTGCATGCTTATTGGGTTGAATGACCACATCACATCAAAGCAATGTGCAGCTGAAACCAGGGACAAAAATAGCAGAATGAGAAAGAGAGAAACAGAGAGAAAACATCAACAGAGAAAAGAGTCTCTGTGTCTTCCTGGGCATCAACTATGGGCCGAATGTAGGGCTACGTGCATTATCTCCTCTACTTTCACAATATAACTGAAGACTAGGTATTGCTTTTCACATATAATGAAGCAGGCAAAGAAAGTAATCAAATCGCTTGACTTGTTCAAAGCCTTTCATAAGTAAATAAGTAATAAGTAAATAAATAATTATTTACTTATAAATAATTATAAGTAATTATTGACTGACTCCCAAACTTACTTGTACAGTGCACTGTATTTCATAAATTGATGTGTTTGAGGCCACAAATGAAAAAGTCAATCTGAATGGTGCTCAAGGAAAGAAGAGCAAAGATAAAAACAAAGTAGTCAGTAAACACACAAGAATGTCCATGGTCAATGCACTGAACAAGCAATGTACTTTCTGCATCCAGGGAAAAAGCTCTGATGTGGGGCAAGATTGTTGCAGCTGGTTTTGAACTGACCAGTTTTGCCTAAAACTAGCTTCCTTCCTACTGTCTATGCCCTGATATCCTGTTTACCAGATGTCTTTGGTCTACTATGGCTTCTGATTACCCTAGAGAGGTGTATAATTCAGTGGACATGAAAAATTAGGTCAATTCAGAGCCATGGAAATTAAATTAGCTTCCTGGTTTGTTTATAATCCATTTGAGAGTTTGGCTAAGAGAGTCACTTCCTCTGAGTCAGCTCTAGCACCAGGACAACATCAGATTTCCTGACCAGTAAAGCTGAGTTCCAGAACTAGGACTGCAGTGACCCATATAAGGAACTGCTTTTGAAATTACCTTCGCATTTAAAGCATGTCCCCAGGCAACATCTCTCTTGCTCTTTCTCTTTTGTTGTCCTTGAACACAAACTGAGTCTAAACAGGAGGACAAGGCAGAGAGGACTTTGAATCATAACTTCTTTTGTTCAAGGCTCTGTGCCTTACCTTCTATAAGTATCTTTATCACACTGGAAGCTCCTGAAAATGATCGGTTGAGAAGACTGGCATTTTAAGGGACCTTCTCTCTGAATGTTTTAATATGCATCACATCTTTCATCCAATTAAATGTATCTACTGAGCTAATTCCAGGCACTCAGTGTTCTAACAGTAAACCCTAAAATGTTGCTTTTGATTCCTCCTTAGTATATCTTTCCTTGACTTTTAAGTTCAAGGACTCCTCCTTAATATTCCTTTCATTTTGATAGCCTCCTTTCCAGATTCTGCCTCTACCTCTCTGATATGACTCTTTCAATTCTTGTGACATCCTCTGCTGCCGTCTGGCCCTTAAATTTTACAGTTCCCCAGCGGACTGTTTCACTACTGTCTACATTCTGTCATCTCCCAGGGACTTCTCACATGTTTTAGGAATTTAATTACCCTGATATGCTGCTGACCCCCAGTCTGTACCTCAAGAGCAGTCCCCTCTCCTACTCCTTCAAGCCACCACCACAATCACCACAGAAATGACAGTTTCTTGGGCCCGATATATTCCAGCTGAATGCATGATTTTCATCTTAATGTTGTGGGTGGTTTTTTTTTTTTTATTTTTAAAGATTTTATCTGTTTATTTGTCAGAGAGAGAGGGAGAGAGCGCGAATGAGCATAGGCAGACAGAGTGGCAGGCAGAGGCAGAGGGAGAAGCAGGCTCCCTGCTGAGCAAGGAGCCCGATGTGGGACTCGATCCCAGGACGCTGGGATCATGACCTGAGCCGAAGACAGCCGCTTAACCAACTGAGCCACCCAGGCGTCCTGTTTTGTTAACAATTCATTTAATTTGGCATTTCGACTATAAACTTTGTTTTTAAAATTTGCTTCATCCTGTCTCAGTGTTCTCCTTGATATTCAACAAATCACTATAAAATCATGATGATCTTTAACACTCAGGTATGGCTCTCTTCCATCTCAACAGTCAGTGTGGCTCAGCCCCCCCC